>JAXLNO010000263.1:100100-171594 GCA_038087875.1 Malacoraja senta | reverse complement strand
GTTCTCTATCCACATCAATACTGAACCCTCAATACCGTGTGCTTTAAGTATATTAGCCATAACAGAAACTTGGCTGAGAGAATGGCAGAACTAGCAGCTCAATGTTCCAGAGTATAGATGCTACCAGTGTGATAGAGATGCAGGTGAGAGAGGAGGGGACGTGACTACTGTGCCCAGAGAGGATGTTCTTCTGGAGCATCCAGTGATGCTAGTGGGTAGAACCTGGGAGCATGGCTAATGCACCATTGTTTTAAGAAGGGCAGCAAGGACATGTTAGGGAACTACAGGCCGATAAACATGACATGAGTATGGTTAAGTTGTTCTTCGGGACTGGATCTATCAATATGTTCATATCCATGCATCGATAAGGGATATGGGGTGGAAGATTGCAACCTTCACGTGGTCCGCCCTGTGTCGACGAATGCAATCAACCCGGCGTGCACAATCAAATAAGGCCAAATAGATCGAGTTGTCCTACAACTTTAGGCTGTGCACGCCATACGCAAGAAGAAGAAGATAAGGGATATAAAAGCAAGGAGCTGCAGAAACAAGGAACTGCAGATGCTGGTTTATAACAAAGATAGACACAAAGTGCTGAAGTAACTCAGCGTGTTCTGCAGCTACATGTTTTGGGTTGGGACCCTTCGTCAGACTGATTGTGGTGGGGGGAGAAAGCTGGATAAGAGGTGGGATGAGACCAAGCTTGGTAAGTGATAAGCATATATAGTTGAGGGAGGTACTTAATAGGCAGATGGATAAACAAAGGCCCGGGATGAAAAGAAGAGGGGTGTTAATTAGGATAGTGTACTAAATGTAGTCAACATGAATTTTACTAGGGACCTGACAATGTCCAATGTGGGTGACAAAGCAGCGAAGGAAAATCCTTGCGATCCATGGAAATATCCTCTAGTTTCAAATTAGATTAAATGAGAGAAAGCAGATAATAACAGCCATATCTTGAGATGGCAGTTAATGGGATGCTGGAAAAAACATTAGTCACTGGAGACCTACCTATGAACAAACAATCAAGATGCAAAAGATAGATAATGTAAAATATCCCTAGTGTGTGTAGGGTATTAGACAATAGACAATAGGTGCAGGAGTAGGCCATTCGGCCCTTCGAGCCATTGTTAATGTGTGGGGATTGCTGGTCAGTGCGGACTCTGTATCTCTAAACTAAACTAAATAGTTAAACCTGTGTTCGAGTACAGAGCTCACGGTGGTCATAGTATTTTGTAATAGTTGATATTGTATAAAGTTCAGCAGTTCCTTGTGGTATCTGGTACCACACGGAGGGCTGGTACTGATATCACTTTATCTGTGGCATTGACGTTGATCGGCCGTTGGAGACAGTTCTGTGCTGTGCTGCCTGCGAGCCACGTCCAGTTTCCCCCCGACCGCACGGCTTCAGGCTCAACCCGGGGAACTGGTGACGACCACCGACAAAGCTACAAACCAGCGGGTGTTGCACACAGTCTACAGGCTCTCATTCAGACAGGCGGGAAGAGAGAGGGGAAGGTATTGACTGGGCTCCAAGGTGCGGAGAGCCTGGGACCAGGACCATTGCTCTTGGGGAGAGACTCCAGGTCCCACAGCCACCACTGAATGCACACCTTCCCCAGTGTTAGGGCAGACTGCAACCAAGTTTCTGTATTCAATTCAGAAGAAACTTGAAGCAATTCAGAAGAGAAATTGAGGTGCTGGTGGAAGAGGTAGGTAGCTGGGATCAAGTGTATCCCTGGAGGAGCTTCAGGAACTGAGAAGCATAATTAAGAAGGAGAGCCGAAGGGCATAAAAGGGGGCAGGAGATAGTTCTGCTAGATAAAGTTAAGGTAAATCCAAAGAGATTTTATGTCTTTAGGAGATTTTAGGAAAAGAGGGTGACTAGAGAAACGATAGGGCCCCTCAGAAGCCAAAGTGGTCATCACTGTGTGGATCCACAGGAGATGGGCAAAGTCCTCAATGAGTATTTCACCCATGGTTTTACTGTGGAGAAACACATAAAGACTGTGGAACTTGGAACAGTTAATACATGTGTCGTGAGATCAGAAGATTGATACAAAATGCTGGAGTAACTCAACGATCAGACAGCATCTCTGAAGAAAAGGAATAGGTGAAGTTTCAGGTTGAGACCCTTCTTCGGTCTGTATTGAGGACAGTCTGTATTACGGTCAAGGAGATACTGAACGTGCTAGAGTGTGTTAAGATAGATAATTCTCCCAGACATGATCAGGTATATCTGAGGACACCTTGGGAAGCTTGAGATGAAATTGCAGGCATCCTGGCTGAGATATATGATTCATCATTAGATTCAGGTGCGGTGACAGAAGATATATAGAAGTTATATAAGAAATTATATAGAAGAACAAATAATTATAACATTCATCATAGCCAGTTGAGATGTCAGCTATTTTATGTAATCAGACATCAGCTTATTGTACTCAGACTCACGTGATTGTTAGTTTTGCAGCATTTAACATTTATCTAGTAATGTGCTTGAAACATTTATTAAAGCTATTTTTATGTGAACAGACATCACGGCACAAAAACAAGCTACGTCTTGTTTTTTATTTTGCTTTAGTTAGTACGCCATGGTCGGCTCAGAGATTAAAGTTAAAGAGCAAGGACATAGTGAGAGATTAAAGTTATAGAAGCATGCATAACAAGTAGCCAAAGATAAGGCTGAAAGAGTGTAATAAAATGGTGCTTGTTTCCGTAGATCAGAGAACAATTAGAAAGAGACCAGGCCGTGTCTCTGAATGTTCCAAACCAAAAGTTGTTTGCAAATAAAGGCTTTTCGTCTTCTTGAAGAATTCTCCGTGTCTGTGTCATCTTATCCAAACTTTGAGTCTTAAAACCACGACAAAATTGGTGCAGCGAGCAGGGTCGGTAAGAGACCGTTAATTAAAAGACAAACAGACAGGGCATTTCCCAGCCCCTCTTGGCACAACAGGAAAAGGGTGGCCACCTATAAAATTATGCGGTTTTCCGCTTCATTTGGACTAATAACCTGTTGAACATGGGAAGCCATTGGGGCACAGAAGTGCCTAGGTAGTTAGAAGGTCTCTCCGACCCAAGAATCTGGCACTAAATTGTTCTAAAAAGGAGGCCCGGAGGATTGTCCGAGAAGGCTGCGCTGTGTGGTGAGTAAATAATATTTGTGATAAGAAAGTACAGCATTGCATTGTGTGATATTATTAAGAGTTTATTGAGACCTCGTGGATACCACCCTGAGAGGTCAGAGGTTGCACGGACGAGGCAGGTAAGAGTTTATTAGACCTCGTGGATACCACCCTGAGAGATCAGGGGTTGCAAGGACGAGGCAGGCATTCTGTGGATACCACCCTGAAAGGGCAGGGGTTTGTACGGGCAGAATAGGGCATTCTGTGGATACCACCCTGAGAGGGCAAGGGTTTGTACGGGCAGAATAAAGTATTTTGTGGATACCACCTTAGGTGACTAAGGGTTTGTACGGGCAAAATACGAATTTAAGGTAAGTGAGTAACAGGAAGTGTACACAGTGATAAAATATAGTAGAATAGCAATAAGAATAGTGTAAGGTTATATAGCAATAAGAATATATTAAGGTAATATAGTGACTACAAGGATGGAGGAGGTGTAACGACTGAGTTTCTTAACTGTTTGTGGAGATAAATTTGCTGCATTCTTTCTGCTGCTTGGTCTCTCAGCCTCCTCTGAAGTTCAAGACAAAATGTGCTTCCTTTGTCTGGAAATTAATGGGAGTGGCGTGTGGTCAGATGTTGAGTGACTAGGATTTTGATTGGTTGTGATCTTAGTGGGGTGTGGTTAGAATTTGAGTGACGGTGAGTCTGACTAATCATGATCTGAATCAATGTCCAATCACAGCGCTCAGGGACCTGACTGATAGGGGATTAGACCATCCTACTTTAACTTAAAAGGGAGATAAGAATTATATTAATGTTAATGTGTTTATATAAACTTTAATCTGTGTAGAAAATTGTATAATTTCTTTGAAGTAAGAATGGAACGAATGTGATTTGTGTGTAAAACCATTTTGAATGAATGAGGAAGTTCATATATGTGATAAGTCCTTTAAGAGATTGTAAGCAATGGGGAAGGTTACGAACTGCTGTAAGTTAACGTTTAACACTTTGTATCCTGGTAACTTAAAAGGGGAAAGTTGGAAAATGGAGGTTGCTTGGTTTTTCTGATGTTTCTTTTATATTTCTTTTCAGTTATGTTAATTTGGAAAATTGTTACTAGTAATAGTGGTGAGAATGGATTGAAATAATTGGAAATAAGTTAATTGCTGAAACATGACCAGCTTTTATGGTTTTTTTTTTAAATGGTAAACATTATGGTTGGAGAAGGATAATGATTGTTTGCTGAGATTTTAAGAAAAAATTGTGAGGAAGTGGCCCAAGGAAGGCACTTTCAAGATAAATGTGAGGGGACTTCCGGTGGCGCTATGGAGGCTTGAGTCCAGCGCCAACTAGCTCCGTGCCGAAGAAAACTGAAAACGGGAGAAAATCGGGTCTTACCTGCAGCGATCGCGATCTGAACGGCTGCCTGCAGCGTGACGTCATCAGGAGCGCGACTTGGACGGTATGTCGTTACAACGTTCCCCCCCCTCCCGTGGGACACAAAAAAAACCCGCTAAAGGGAAACCCCCACCGATGGAAGAGGAAGGCCCAACTGAGGCCTCGGCCTCAGTTACAATGACTGCCCAGGAAGACCCTCCGAAGAAAACAAAGCAGAAAAAGACTGAAATGGATGATCTTAAAGCTTTTCTCGCTGCTGAATTGAAAACCTTTGGAGAGAATTTTAAAGAGGATTTTAAAGAGGAACTTAACTCTTTTAAGGTACATTTTAAATTCAAATGTTCGGCACGGACTTGAAGGGCCGAGATGGCCTGTTTCCGTGCTGTTATGGTTATATGGTTATATGGTTATATGGTTATATGGAGGTCAAGGAACAGATGGAAGTGCTGGAAGCAAGGCTCGTTTCGGTGGAAGCGAGCGTTAAAATGGAGGTGGACCCCATTCATCAAGAACTCGAACAACATAGAACAGCGATAACCGAACTTGAGAAATGGGCGGCGACAAGTGGGGAAACTGTAGGTCGACTCATTATTGAAAACCAACGCCTCACCGATATGGTGATCAAATTAAGTGATAAATGTACCGATTTGGAGGTGCGTCAAAGACGTAAGAATCTAAGAATTGTAGGGGTGAAAGAAGGAAGTGAGAGGGAAATGGGCCCTCGGGATTTTGTGGCAGACCTACTACAAAAAGTCTTAAAATTGGATCAAAAACCTTTACTCGGTCGAGCTCATAGAGCGCAGCGGCGTCGTACACAAGATGATGCCCATCCAAGACAAATTATCGTAAAGTTGCAACTGGATCATGAATTTGACGAAATAATGAAGAAAATTGTCCGAGGCGGACAGCTCAATTTTGAAGGTGTGAGGTTCAGTATCTACCGAGATTATCCGGCAGAGGTCTTCAAGAAAAGGGCGCTGTTCACTGAGACAAAAAGAATACTAAAGAATGTACCTGATTTGAGATACGGCCTGCTCTACCCCGCAAGACTAAGAGTCACCTACAAGAACAAGGAGCAATTTTTTACAGACCATGAGAAAGCACTGGAATTTGCCAAAAAAATTGGGAACGTGACCGCAGACTGAAGAATTTACATTACCCTTCAGGAGTCAAGGATTAACGGGACCGCCAGATCTAAAAGGATCTTTAAAGTTCTTTTAAGAGCTTTAAGGACATTTGAAAACCGAATGGACGGTGGACATTGGAGAAAACCGTGGTTTTTTAATTATTTTTTTAAATATTTTTATTAATCACTATTATTATCTGTATATTCATATCTAACTATATATGTAATAACTAATACTTATTAAATATCTATATTACTACTAAAATTATTAACATTTATATTACTCATAAAAATTTAATACTGGGTATGATTGATAACAATGATTAATAACTAATTATTTCTCAATTAAAAATTAAATTTATAGATTTAGCGAGGATATTAATATGATATGTAGAGAATAATAACATTATGAATTTATGCTGTTCTAGGACTTTTCTGCAGGGATGCGTGCTTATATATGTATGCATGTGGGTATATATATATATATATATATATATATATATATATATATATATATATATGTGTATGTATGTATGTATATGTGTGCGTATGTATGGGTATGTATATATGTTTGTTACTCCCAAATAAATTATTTGATTGTTAGAAATAATCTTCTTTTTTTCGGCACGGAGCTGGGAATTTTTTTTTTTTACAAAGGCTACGGAAGTCTTTAGAATTCTAGCCACGTTAGTGTGGCTATCACTAACTACACTAATTGTAGATGTAGTTTTTTTTCTTTCACCCTATACTAACCAATTCTATCACTTTTTTCACTTTAAATATTTTTATAACTTCATGTTTGAATGGAAAAACAAGAATAATACAAGGAGATGTGTTCGGAAGAACGATGTATATGATTTTAAATTCATCTATTTGAGGTTCAGGAGCAAGGTCAGGTTTTATGTGTTGCACCTTCTGCTCGGTTATAGACCACCTTAGAAACAATATGCAAGATGTTAGTATGATAAGAGGGGGTCAGGGAATAACATTTTGTAGTTGGAATGTCAAGGGAATCAATGAACCAATTAAGAGAGGTAAAGTCTTGGCACATCTAAATTTAATCAAAGCAGATATTATATTCCTTCAAGAAACACACCTTAAAAAGGAATCTCAACACAGACTTAAAGCTAAGTGGATCGCTGAATCATATCATTCCTCCTTTTCCCATAAGTCCAGAGGAGTTGCAATATTAATTCGTAAAGGGATACCTTTTACGAATTTATCAATAATAGCGGATATTGATGGTAGATATATTATATTAATTGGAGAGCTAAATGGAGAAAAAGTGATTCTTCTGAATGTATATGGGCCTAATTTTGATAACCCTATGTTCTTTAATAAAACATTTAAATTCATTTATTAATACCACTAATATTAAGGATGTCTGGAGAATAGAAAATCCAACTGGACGGGAATATTCATTTTACTCTCCAGTACACAAAACATACTCAAGAATAGATTATTTTTTAGTTGACTTCACGTTTATCCCATTTACTTATAACTCAAAATACCATAATATTATAATCTCAGACCACGCACCTGTAACATTTATGATTAAATTAAATGGAATGTCCGAGAAACAAACATATTGGAGATTTAACCCACAAATCTTGAACGAAAGATCATGCCAGGAATATATTATTAAACAGATTCAAATATTTTTTGAGGTAAATGATAACCCTGACACACCTAAATGATAACCCTGACACACCTAGATTTAGACAATGCGAGAATGCCATCTATCTCAAAACATAATAAAATTGCTGTATTGAAATATAAATTAAATAAAATGTATTCAGAACAAGTAATAAAACTTTATCAAAAAACCAAACAATTACATTTTGAATTTGGAGACAAACCACAAAAACTATTAGCACGTCAGTTACGAAAAATGGAAGGGGAAAAAATAATTCATAAAATTAGAACAGAGACAGGAGAATTATTAAAAATGCCCAAGGACATAAATGAAAGATTTCTCCAATACTATCATAACCTTTATTCAACTAAAACTGTAACACAAACGGAAGGAATAGCAGATTTTTTACTAAAATGTAATTTAAAAGGTTTAGATTCAAATGATAGAGAATTATTAGAAAGGGAGATTACGATAAAGGATATTGAGGAGTCTATTGGCTCTTTAAAAAATGGTAAAGCAGTAGGACCAGATGGTTTAGGCTCTGAATTTTATAAAAAATGTTATGACTTGCTATGCCCACGTTTACAAAGGCTGTATGAGCATATCTATACTCAACAGAAACTCCCAGATACTTTAAATGAATCTATAATAACACTTATTCCTAAAGCTGATAAAGATCCGGAAGATCTGGGATCATATAGAGCAATTGCACTTTTAAATACAGATCAGAAAATATTAACTAAAATACTAGCGCATAGATTAAGTACAGTGATGAATAAAATAATACACCCTGACCAAACAGGCTTTATTCAGAAACGGTACTCATATTATAATCTAAGAAGATTATTTAATATTATTTATTCTAAGAGAATTATTAATGAAGATCTAGCAATAATCTCACTCGATGCTGAAAAAGCATTTGATCAGGTTGAATGGTCTTATTTATTTTCAGTGATGGAAAATGTGCAACTAGGGGAGAAATTCTGTACATGGATAAAACTGTTATATACAAATCCTACGGCTAGAATATTAACAAATCAAAGGTTGTCATCAAAATTCAGCCTATCTAGAGGTTGTAGACAAGGATGCCCGTTATCTCCATTATTATTTGCGCTAGCTATTGAGCCACTTGCAGAAAGAGTTAGGGGTCATCCGGAAATATATGGGTATATCACAAAGGACACAGTGAATAAAATTTCTCTATACGCAGATGATGTACTAATTTACATTACAAAACCAGAAATGAGTATTCCAAACTTATTAGAGCTAATAACCCAATTTGGTTCACTCTCAGGATACAGAATAAATTGGAATAAAAGTGAAATTATGCCAATAAGGGAGCATAACAAACACATAATACAACAATTTCCATTTAAAATAGTAAACGAAAAATTTAAATACCTAGGTATCTATGTAACTAAGATATATACATCATTATTTAAAGCAAATATTCCCCCATTACCGAATAAACTACATAAGAATATTCAATACTGGAAAACACTTCCTATCTCAATGATTGGCAAAATTAATGCCATAAAAATGATTTTTTTACCGCAAATATTATACCTTTTTCAGACAATTCCGATATATTTGTCAAAAAACTTTTTTTTTAAATTGGACTCTATTGTTAATGATTTTATCTGGGATTATAAGAATCATAGGATAAACAAAAGACATTTGTGTAAATCAAAAATAAATGGAGGTTTGGTTTTACCCAACTTTCTGTTTTATTTTTGGGCAGTTAATATTAAAAATATAAATTTCTGGTTGGAAGAAATAGAACAACAACCAGATTGGTTAAAAATGGAAAAGGAAGATTGTTTGCCTTTTGATATCGGTTCGATATTATTTGCTACATCTAAATTAAACAAAAAAATTTATGGGGAAAACCCTATAATATTTAGTGCCGTACGAATTTGGAAACAATTAAAAAAGACATTAAAATTAGATAATTTATCACTTTTTCTCCCAATTGTGAATAACCCTTTGTTTAAACCCTCATGGTTGGACAGGGGTTTTACACAATGGAAGAATTATGGAATTAAAAATATGGGACAACTTTATAAGGAAGGCACTTTTCTGACATTTCAGGAGTTGCAACAGACTTATGGACTTCGAGGAAATGATTATTTCAGATATCTTCAACTCAGAGATTATGTAAAATCGAATACTCAAAACTTTCGAATTAGAAATTCAGAAATTCTTGACGAATGTTGGAATAAACATCCTAATACAGAAAAATTAATATCTTATATATATAATATCTTATTAGACAGTGACATTCCATCGACGGACTTACACAGACAAACATGGGAAAAAGAATTAAATCAAATAATAACGAAAGATACTTGGGAAGAAAGTTTACAACATATACATCAATGTTCATTAAATGCCAGACATTCTTTAATACAATTTAAAGTAATACATAGATTACATTATTCAAAAACAAAATTACATAAAATCTTTCAACATATCTCACCTATATGTGATAAATGTCAACATTTAGAAGCTACCTTATCTCATATGTTTGCAAACTGTACAAAAATTAAAAAATTCTGGGTAAATATTTTTAGTATAATATCTAAAGTGACCAGCACACAAGTGGACCCGGATCCAAAATTTATAATACTCGGAACATCAGAATTAAATCAAACATTTACAACAACACAAAGAAACTTTATTGATTATAGTATAATAACAGGAAAAAAATTAATTCTAAAATTTTGGAAAGGCCCTACGGCCCCCACAATCAAAATGTGGATTATAGAAATGACGGAGACCTTAAACGTGGAAAGAATCAGATTTTCCCTGTTGGACAAACAGGAATTATTCGTTGGAACATGGTCTCCCTTTATTGATTATTTAAAGGGTCAGAATGCTCGGGCTAAAAAATGGATGAAATGCTATATTCTGAAATGTACGAATATATCTCGAATGAAGTTTTTTTATTTTAATAAATTTTTCCACTCTTCTTTAACTATCTTTCTCTTTTGTTTTTTTTTGTTTTTGTTTTTTGTTTTTTGTTTTTTTTTCTCTTTCTCATCTCTATCTTTTCTTTCTTTACTTCATCTATCTTTTTAGTTCTATCTAGTTTAAAATTAAAAAAAAGGCAAAAGGTATTGGAGACAATGTAATAATAATTGATAATATTATCAATTTAAAAATGTAAGACTGTAATGATGTTAATAGGTTATGTACTTATCTCCAATAAAAAATATTTTCAAAAAAAAAAAAAAAAAAGATAAAAGTGTGACAAGATGGAAGTGTTAATTATGAATTATATGCCCACAGATAAGTTGGAAAGGTGAGAAAAGCAGAATGGAAAGGAAGTAGATGCACTTAGGCAGTTCAGAAAGAAAGGAGAGAGAGGCAGTGAGGAGGCAACAGAATTAGGAAACGACAGGTGTGAAAGTAAAAATCAGGAGGAGTCAGTGGAAGATTTTAAAAGATATTTGCAAAGGAGGCTAGATTATCTGAAAAGTAAGAAATTGAGTTTAGAATAAGAAAGAAGGCTTACCAGAAAGGATTAAAGTGGAAAGCAGAGGGATAAATTGATGAGACTGCTTTAAAAAGAAAAGAGCAGGACAGACACAGATTATCCTTTGGGGCACCCATAAACTGAGAGGGCTAAAAAATATATATATACCTTACCCAATATTCCTGATGGGGCAGGAAATGGATTAGGGCTCTGGAGGAAGAGAATGCAGGATGATTATTGGCTATGGAGATTTGAAGGCACTGTTGGTGAAAGTGATAGGAACCACTAAACTGACAGAACTCCTGAAGATGGCTGGTATAAAAATGATGTGAACAATGTAATAAACAATGGCATGCTGTTTGACACAGTCAGGCAGAGGGTATGGCAGGCCCTCAGACAATGTTACCCACTTAAGGTGGACCCCAAGGAATAAAGGGGAGATCCACTGGGAGAGGCAAATAATCCAGCAGCCTATCTGGAGAACCAGCTGAAAAGGTGGAGACTTGAAAATGAACAAGAAATAGAAGGCAACCAGTTAATGAACACTATATTCTGAACCACTGTGGTGGATGTCATTCCTCCTAAAGTCAAGTCTAGATTGGAGGAGGTGGTTGGATTGTCATCTATTTCCCACCCCAGATTCAGCGATCATTTGGTTAATGAGGTCGAGAAATATCGCAAAGATATGAAAAAGACTTGCAGACCAGCAGGAAGAGGTGCAGAGAAAAGTGTTGTAAATGTAACTTGAAGAGCTCAAAAAGAAAGAGCGTGAAAAAAGGAAAGACAATGTTGTCAATAACAACAGACCTGGTTGAAAAGACTGAAATAAGTGATGCACCAACACACAGTGAGTCCTATGACAGAGCCAAACAGGGGCCAGAGAATTCCATGCCAATAAGAAATGTCTTTGGAGGAGTGTTTCCTCAAATGCCCTATCAGGAGTGAAATAAATCTGGATATAAGCCCAGACAGGACTGGGGTCCCCAAGGGAGGGAGGGATCTTAAGGGGGATTTCAAGAAAGGCTAATAAGGAGACAGGTAATGGATAAGGTGTGTTGGGGATGTGAACAGGTATGGTAATCAGGAAATACTAATAATTATATTAAGATAGTGGTGAACATAGCTATGGTAAGAACATTAAGAAGAGGTATTAAATAGACCCAGGCTAGGATGCAGCAGGGTTTTAAATACTAGCCCCATGTTTTTAATTAGATGTTAAAGGAAGATTTGAAAGGTTTACCCTTAGAAAGTATTTGATACAGTATGTGGATGATTTGTTGGTTTGTTCCACAAGTGAGAAGCAATGTGAGAGAGACATTTTAATTCTCTTGGAAAAGATGGCATAAGAGGTCATAAAGTATCCAGGAAGAAGTTGCTGTTTTGTCAGCAGCAGGTAGAATATTCAGGACGAGTACTATCTAAAGAAGTTAAAGCTATAGCGCAGGATCAAATTGAAGCTCCTAAGCCACAGACAGTAAGACAGATGATGACATTCTTGGGAATGGCAGGATATAGTTTAGATTAGATTGGAAAGTATGTTGTAATTGTGATATCATTGAGGAAAATAATGAAGTAAGAAGGACACACAAGTCGGAGAAATGTTTTACAGTCACAGCCTTTGAATGAAGGGGACAATAAGGTTTTGCTTGTGGATGTTTCTTGTTAAAGGGATCATAATAGCAAGTATGCAGGGTTTGAAGAGGTGTATCAGGATGAATTAGACTTTAAGGTAATTAAATTGAAAGCTTGCAATCTTGCTTAGCTCAGTTGGCAGAAATTAAGGTTTTAAAAGCAGCATGTGACATGAGGGAAGGTGAGAAAGATGAAGTTTATACTGACTAAGCATGTGTTCATGGGGTCTGTCACATGTTTGGAGCAGTAGGGAAACAGAAAGGCTTTGAGGAAAGCAACGGAAACCCCATGAAAAGTTAGCAGTAAAGTACAGACTTGATAAGGGCAATAATGAAGTCAGGGGCTGTAGCTGTCATTAAATGCCAAGCACATAAGAAGGGAAATCAAAGTGCAGATGAAGCAGTCAGAACAGCATCTGGAAGATGATCAGCTGTTATTACGTCTAGGGTAAGCTTGGATGAATTTAGGTGTAGGGACTGTAGTGAAGTTTCTGATGAATGAGGTAATCGAGAGGTTTGGTAGACCTACTGAAATCAGCTTTGACAACGGATTGTTTTCATTCAGAGAGTAGTCAAGCTGGGGGTTACAGGCCCTTAGAGTAAAACACAGATTTGGGTGTGTAACACCTGCAGTCACAGGGCATGGTGGAAAGAACAAATGGAACATTGAAGGTTAATATAAATAAGATTTGTGTAACTACAAAGTTGAATTGGATCAATGCCCTGCCATCGGCACTGAAGAGATGTTGCATGTAAACTAACCGAATAACCCACATAACACCACATGAGATGCTTACTGGCCGACTTATGTAGGTGGCACAATGGAGAGGTCCCTACAAGGGACCGAGTTTGGAACAGTTACAGGTAGAATTTAAGAAGTATATGTAACAGTTAGTTAAATATATACAAGTTTATTTATGCACAGGCAAAGTAAAAGCAGTTGGAGGTGGACCAGGATGAAGGACCCTTTAAACCTGGAGACAAGGTATATGTATGAGCTTTCCGAACCACCCACCGCAGTTCAGGTAGAAGGTTGATCTACCTGGTACCATTTCAATCCTTACATGACGGCTGTCCCATAGGTACGACTAGATAATAGCCCTGAGGTAAGGGAACAGGAGGACAAAGAAGTGATGGAAGAGCAGAGTTCTAATAAGAACGTTGTTTGACGTCAGTGGTGAGCAAATTAATGGAATGGATACTTAAAGATAATATATGTAAGCATTTGGATAAACAGGGTCTGATTAGGAACAATCAACATGGATTTGTGCCTGGAAGGTCATGTTTGACTAATCTTTTTGAATTTTTGAAGAGGTTACTAGGGAAATTGATGAGGGTAAAGCGATGGATGTTGTCTATATGGAATTCAGTAAGGCCTTTGACAAGGTTCCACATGGAAGGTTGATTAAGAAGGTTCAATTGTTGGGTATTAATGGTGGAGTAGCAAGATGGATTGAACAGTGGCTGAATGGGAGATGCCGGAGAGTAATAGTGGATGTCTGTTTGTCAAGTTGGAGGCCAGTGACTAGTGCGGTGCTTCAGGGATCTGTGTTGGGTCCACTGTTGTTTGTCATATACATCAATGATCTGGATGATGGTGTGGTAAATTGGATTAGTAAGTATGCAGATGATACTAAGATAGGTGGTGTTGTGGATAATGAAATAGATTTTCAAAGTCTACAGAGAGATTTAGGCCATTTGGAAGAGTGAGCTGAAAGATGGCAGATGGAGATTAATGTCGATAAGTGTGAGGTGCTACATCTTGGCAGGACAAATCAAAATAGGACGTACATGGTAAATGGAAGGGAATTGAGGAATGTAGTTGAACAGAGGGATCTAGGAATAACTGTGCATAGTTCCCTGAAGGTGGAATCTCATGTAGATTGGGTGGTAAAGAAAGGTTTTGGTGTGATGCCTTTATAAATCAGAGCATTGAATATAGAAGTTAGGATGTAATGTTAAAATTGTACAAGGCATTGGTGATGCCAATTATGGAGTATGGTGTACAATTTTGGTCGTCAAATTATAGGAAAGATGTTAACAAAATAGAGAGAGTACAGAGGAGATTTACTAGAATGTTGCCTGGGTTTCAGCAACTAAGTTACAGAGAAAGGTTGAACAAGTTAGGTCTTCATTGTTTGGAGCGCAGAAGGTTATGATGAGAGGGATAGACAGAGTTGACGTGGATAAGCTTTTTCAATTGAGAGTAGGGAAGATTCAAACAAGAGGACACGATTAAGGGACAGATGTTTAGAGGTAACATGAGGGGGAACTTCTTTACTCTGTGGTAGGTGTGTGGAATGAGCTTCCAGTGGAAGTGGTGGAGACAGGTTCGATTTTATCATTTAAAAATAATTGGACAGGTACAGTATATGGACGGGAAAGGAATGGAGGGTTATGATCTGAGTGCAGGTAGATGGAACTAGGTGAGAGTAAGTGTTAGGCACGGACTAGAAGGGCCGAGATGGACTGTTTCATTGCTGTCATTGTTATATGGTTAAGATAATGTGAGTTTTTTGGAGACATTAGTGACTATGAGACTGGTGTAAATAAGGTCAGAATAAAGGGGTGTATGTGTCTTGTTTGGGGAACAATATTTCACCTTCATATGTAATAATACTAGCCCGGAGGGGTCTTTCACTAAAGCCATGGATAAGCTAAAAAACCTAAGGAGTGAGGTTAAACGAAACGCAGGGTTTGGACATCAATTGTTTGGGTGGTTGGAGAGCATGTTGGGGGGTTGGGGAGCATGGCTGGTTAAAATTGGTCTGACCATTGGGGTCGCACTACTTGCAGTGGCAATCATGTTGTGTTGTGTTTTCCCCTGTATTAAGTCTCTCCTGGTGAAAGCTACTGTGAAGCAACTGCCAATGATAACGGGTGCAGACGAATCCGGCCCTAAAGGAAAGTGGACCTCGGTGATAGAATACTACTACGATGGAGAAGAAGTGTTGGGAAAATGTTAAATGAAGTCTGTAACGGAAGCTGGATCTTTTTTTCCCGCCTCATGTAATGGGGGTGGGTTTTTGGCCCAGTTTCTCAGGGAGACATAGAAAGAACGCTACACAGCATTACACTAACTTAATTAAAAGAGCCTGCATTTTAGGGCTCTATGGGTGATTAGACCTGGGGGATGTGTGTGTGGTTTTCTTTGTCTGTTGAGATTAGTTTAAAGTCTAAAAGGAGGGAGTTATACAGAAGTTATATAGAAATTATATAGAAGAACAAATAATTAAAACATTCATCATAGCCAGCAGAGATGTCAGCTATTTTATGTAATCAGACATTAGCTTATTGTACTCAGACTCACGTGATTATTAGTTTTGCAGCATTTAACATTTATCTAGTAATGTGCTTGAAACATTTATTAAAGCTATTTTTATGTGAACAGACATCACGGCACAAAAACAAGCTACGTCTTGTTTTTTATTTTGCTTTAGTTAGTACGCCATGGTCGGCTCAGGGATTAAAGTTAAAGAGCAAGGACATAGTGAGAGATTAAAGTTATAGAAGCATGCATACCAAGTAGTCGAAGATAAGGCTGAAAGAGTGTAATAAAATGGTGCTTGTTTCTGTAGATCAGAGAACAATTAGAGAGAGACCAGGCCGTGTTGTCTCTGAATGTTCCAAGCCAAAAGTTGTTTGCAAATAAAGGCTTTTCGTCTTCTTGAAGAATTCTCCGTGTCTGTGTCATCTTATCCAAACTTTGAGTCTTAAAACCACGACAATACATGTGTCATGAGATCAGAAGATTGATACAAAATGCTGGAGTAACTCAACGATCAGACAGCATCTCTGAAGAAAAGGAATAGGTGAAGTTTCAGGTTGAGACCCTTCTTCAGTCTGTCTTGAGGACAGTCTGTATTACGGTTGAGGAGATACTGAACGTGCTAGAGTGTATTAAGATAAATAATTCTCCCAGACATGATCAGGTATATCTGAGGACACCTTGGGAAGCTTGAGATGAAATTGCAGGCATCCTGGCTGAGATATATGATTCATCATTAGATTCAGGTGCGGTGACAGAAGACTGGAGGGTGACTAACGTTGTGCCTTAATTTGCAAGGGCTGCAAGGAAAAGCCTGGGAACTATAGACTTGTAAGCCTAACATCTATTGTAGGCACGTTACCCGAGATTATTCTGAGGGATAAGATATGTTTGCATTGGATAGACGGGTTGATTAGCGATAGTCAGCATGGTTTTGTGTGTGGGAAATTGTGTCTCACAAATCTGTGAGTTTTTGAAGAAGTAACCAAAAAGGTTGATGAGGGCAATGCCGGAGACGGTCTTTATTGATTTTAGCAAGAAATCAGTTGTCAAAGGACATGTATGTTGACGAATGCTGTCTTGAATTTCTACAGGTAAACGGGAGAGAGCATAATGTCGGGTTGCCTCACAGCCTGGTTTGACAACTTGAACACCCAAGAACGAAGCAGATTATAAAACGTGGTGAACACTGCCCAGTCTATCACGGGTTACTGACCTCCCCACCATTGAAGGGATCTAGCGGAGGCAATGCCTCAAAAAGGCAGCTAACATCATCAAACACACACACACACCACTCCAACTTTCGGGAAGAAGGTATAGGAGACTGAATCCGTGACCAGTAGGTTCAGAAATAGTTTCTGCCCAACACCATCAGGCTCCTGAACACCTTAAACCACAACATAAACTATAAACAGTCTCTTCTTCCACTAAAGACTTTGAGCTTTTTTGCTTTAGTACTGGAGGTTATTTGTTTATTGATTTTATTTGTTTATTATGTATTGTCTGTGAGTATTGTGTTTACATCCTTGTTATGCAGCTACAAGTAAGAATTTCATTGTTTTGTTGGACTGTACAATTAAACACTCCTGACTCTTTCATTTTGCTTCACTTGGGTGGCACGGTGACGCAGCGGTAGAGTTGCTGCCTTACAGCACCAGAGACCCGGCTTCCATCCTGACTGTGGATGCTGTCTGTGTGGAGTTTGTGTGTTCTTGCTGTGACCTGCGTGGGTTTTCTCCGGGTGCTCCAGTTTCCTCCTAAACTCCAAAGACTTACAGCTTTGTAGGCTAATCGGCTTGGCAAATTTATAAATTGTCCCTGGTGTGTGTAGGAAAGTGTTAGTGTGCGGGGATCGCTGGTCAGTGTGAACTCTGTGGGCCGAAGGGCCAGTTTCCACGCTGTATCTCTTGACTGAACTAAACATTTTGTCAACCTATCCCATTTTTTCCCTATTCAAACCTTTAATATTTATATCATTGAATAAAAGAAATACAGATCTCATGCTTGTTTATGTTGTAATAGTTGATATCGTATAAAGTTCAGCAGTTCCTTGTGATATCTGGTACCACAGGGAGGGCTGGTACTGCTATCACTTTATCTGTGGCATTGATGTTGAACCACCGTTGGAGACAGTTCCGTGCTGTGCTGCCTGCGAGCCACGTCCAGTTTCCCCCCGACCGCACGGCTTCAGGCTGAACCCGGGGAACTGGTGACGACCACCGGCAAAGCTACAAACCAGCGGGTGTTGCACACAGTCCACAGGCTCTCATTCAGACAGGCGGGAAGAGGGAGGGGAAGGTATTGACTGGGCTCCAAGGTGCGGAGAGACTGGAACCAGGACCATTGCTCTTGGGGGGAGACTCCAGGTCCCACAGCCACCACTGAATGCACACCTTCCCCAGTGTTAGGGCAGACTGCAACCAAGTTTCTGTATTCAATTCAGATGAAGCTTGAAGCAATTCAGAAGAGAAATTGAGGTGCTGGTGGAAGAGGAAGGTAGCTGGGATCAAGTGTATCCCTGGAGGAGCTTCAGGAACTGAGAAGCATAATTAAGAAGGAGATCCGAAGGGCATAAAAGGGGGCAGGAGATAGTTCTGCTAGATAAAGTTAAGGGAAATCCAAAGAGATTTTATTTCTTTAGGAAATTTTAGGAAAAGAGGGTGACTAGAGAAATGATAGGGCCCCTCAGAAGCCAAAGTGGTCATCTCTGTGTGGATCCACAGGAGATGGGCAAAGTCCTCAATGAGTATTACACCCCTGGTTTTACTGTGGAGAAACACATAAAGACTGTGGAACTTGGGACAGTTAATACATGTGTCATGAGATCAGAAGATTGATACGAAATGCTGGAGTAACTCAACGATCAGACAGCATCTCTGAAGAAAAGGAATAGGTGAAGTTTCAGGTTGAGACCCTTCTTCAGTCTGTCTTGAGGACAGTCTGTATTACGGTCGAGGAGATACTGAACGTGCTAGAGTGTATTAAGATAGATAATTCTCCCAGACATGATCAGGTATATCTGAGGACACCTTGGGAAGCTTGAGATGAAATTGCAGGCATCCTGGCTGAGATATATGATTCATCATTAGATTCAGGTGCGGTGACAGAAGACTGGAGGGTGGCTAACGTTGTGCCTTAATTTGCAAGGGCTGCAAGGAAAAGCCTGGGAACTATAGACTTGTAAGCCTAACATCTGTGGTAGGCACGTTACCCTAGATTATTCTGAGGGATAAGATATGTTTGCATTGGATAGACGGGTTGATTAGCGATAGTCAGCATGGTTTTGTGTGTGGGAAATTGTGTCTCACAAATCTGTGAGTTTTTGAAGAAGTAACCAAAAAGGTTGATGAGGGCAATGCCGGAGACGGTCTTTATTGATTTTAGCAAGAAATCAGTTGTCAAAGGACATGTATGTTGACGAATGCTGTCTTGAATTTCTACAGGTAAACGGGAGAGAGCATAATGTCGGGTTGCCTCACAGCCTGGTTTGACAACTTGAACACCCAAGAACTAAGCAGATTATAAAACGTGGTGAACACTGCCCAGTCCATCACGGGTTACTGACCTCCCCACCATTGAAGGGATCTAGAGGAGGCAATGCCTCAAAAAGGCAGCTAACATCATCAAACACACACACCACTCTGGCCAAGCTCTCATTTCACTCCAACTTTCGGGAAGAAGGAACAGGAGACTGAATCCATGACCAGTAGGTTCAGAAATAGTTTCTGCCCAACACCATCAGGCTCCTGAACACCTTAAACCACAACCTAAACTATAAACAGTCTCTGCTTCCACTAAAGACTTGAACTTTTTTGCATAAGTACTGGAGGTTATTTGTTTATTGATTTTATTTCGGAGTCACATGAGTGACTACGTGAAGAGCCCGCCAGCACGCATGCGTGTCAATTCGTCTAACGCATTGCGAACGACTGGCTGGCAGGCGCGTGACTCCTCCAGCGGTAAGGTTTAAAAAACGAACCTGCAGGTAAGTAGGTTTTACTGCGGTTGTTTTGGTGTTCTGTGCTTTCTTACAGAACAACACCACAATGGACAAAACAAAAGGAAAGAAGCGGACTGCGGTAAAAATGACTGCGAAAGACCGCGGGACCGCGGGCAGTCAACAGCGGCCGATTTCACCGGGGTCGCAAACAGTCCGGTCCGCAACTTCCGACAGTACCGGCAGGTTCGGCGGTGATTCCCCGGGCCGGTGGGAAAGCCAAGCGGAAGACGGATAGACCCGTGGGCTCGGATGAGTCGGGTCAAGAAGACTCACCGCCGGCGGGAAGCGACCGTGGGCGCTTAACCCGCATGGAGCGGTTAATGGAGCAACTGCTCCAGCGTGACATGCTCCATCAAGCGGAGCATTATCACCGTGGGTCTCCTCGGACACCCACGGCAGCGCCTTGCACAGGGCTGCAAACTGTCTCCCTCTCCTCGGAAGGGAGCATAAGGAGCCACTTCTGGGCTGGCTCAGAACAAGGGGACATGGCTGAAGAAACCACGAGTGTGCTGGGGGTGCAGGAAGAGGAGAAACTGCTGGGCATGGTTTCCAAGTTTGCTATGCCTTCACGATCAGGGCAACCATTACAGGCACGACTGGCGGCTAGCATCGATTTCCTGATGTCCAACCAGCTGCAGGAACAAGTCATGAATGACACGGCTGATAAATATGTAGCTCCGGAGAACTGTGCATCTCTCAACGTTCCTACAGTTAATAATTCAATCTGGGGGCATATCGGTGGTAATATCAGAGCGCAAGAGGTAAAGATACAGAGGATCCTCAAGCTCCTGACGTCTGGCATAACAGCATTTGCCAGGTCAGTTGACGGCCGGGATATGTCCGACGAGCAGCAAGACGCTCTCGCAATCTTTTGTAACACTCAATTCGAGATCAATTGTTTCAGGAAGAGTATGATTCTGCCTGCCCTGAACCCGAAATTTGCGGGATTGTGTAAGGCAAGCAACACCCAGCCGCCGAACTTACTCTTCGGGGAGAACCTGCCCAAACAGGTAAAAGACTTGGATGAAGAGGCAAAAGCTGTAGGACTGATGAAAGCAACCAGCAAGAACACGCAGCCCTGAAGACAGCACCCCTATGCATCCACCAGCAGAAGATATCCAGAAGCTGGTGAAAGCTCGAGGGCCATTTTAACAGGACAGAGGTCTTTTTTAGGCCAAGGCCCAGAATGGTCCTCCTGGAAAATGCGCCATCCCCGCCCTCCAGCTCTACTACCCCCCCCGGAAACAAGGCAGGAAGAAAGGAACACCCCACTGATAACCATGGAGGTAGGTGGGTCTGGTTTCTTCCGGAACATAGGGTATGTAAGTTCTTCACAGGTGGGGGGAAGGTTACACCTGTTTTTGGAAGCATGGAGTTGCATAACTACTGACCCATTTATACTGCATAGTATCCAGGGGTATGAAATTGAATTTAGTCATAAACTCCTTCCTCCGGTTCAGCATGTACCTAGCCGTAGATTCGTGCTTTCACAGCAGGAAAGAGTGGACTGTCATGCGGAAATTGTGAGGTTACATGCAAAGGGAGTAATTGAAATAACCAAACACGAACCTTTGGAGTTCGTATCCAATATCTTTACAAGAAGCAAAAAAGATGGTGGATGTCGCATCATCATTGACCTGACACAACTGAATACATTTGTGCAGTATACACATTTCAAAATGGAAACCTTTGTTAATGCCAAACAACTGGTTTCCAGAGGATACTTTATGGCATGCATTGACTTAAAAGATGCATACTATTCGGTACCCATAAAGAAGGGTCACCGCCGTTATCTGAAATTTAACTGGATGGGGCAGCTCTGGCAGTACAGAGCGTTACCCAACGGATTAACATCAGCCCCCAGACTATTCACTAAATTACTAAAACCAGCGCTGGCGTTTCTTCGGAAACAAAAACATATCGTCATGGCATACCTGGATGACATTTTAATTGTGGGAAAGACGCTGGAATTGGATAAAGCGGCTGTGATAGCCACCAAGCGCTTGTTTGAGCAACTGGGGTTCCTCATCCATCCAGATAAGTCTAAGTTAACGCCTTCTACAACATTAGAATACTTAGGATTCACCATTGACTCTGTTCACATGTCTGTGACTCTGCCACAGGGCAAAGCAACAGACTTAATGGAGGCTTGTAGCGGTCTTGCTATCGTCAGACAACCAACCATTCGACAAGTAGCCAGGGTAATTGGCAAACTCGTGGCTGCCTTTCCGGCTGCACAGTTTGGAACTCTGCATTACCAAAATTTACAGAGGGCAAAGGTGCAAGCACTCAAACTCAATGCAGGGCATTTTGACAGACCAATGCAGCTACCAGTTAAAGCGGTACTGGAATTACAATGGTGGATGCTGAATGTTCGTTAACAACCCGTCAGTTATAATACGAACTGATGCAAGCGCTCAGGGGTGGGGTGCTACTAATACCAATTCTAGTTGTGGTGGAAGATGGGACGCACAGGAATCAACGTTACTTCAAACATTCGGTATTAATTACCTAGAAATGATGGGTGCGTTTCACGGGTTAAGGGCTTACTGTTCCGACATGCAAAGCCTGCATGTTCGGTTACAGATTGATAATACCACTGTGGTGGCTTATATTAATCATATGGGAGGAATAAAATCGATGTCTTGTGACAATCTGGCCAATACAATCTGGCACTGGTGTATAGATAGAGACATTTGGATATCAGCTACCTATCTCCCAGGTAAGCTCAATACAGTGTCAGACACCAGGTCATGCAAGTTCAATGATAACATCGAATGGATGTTAAACAAAAAAGTGTTTGCTCAAATTGTAGCGCAATATGGAACACCGGATATCGATCTGTTCGCATCTAGGCTTAATCACCAGTTGCCGACATATGTTGCATGGGAACCAGACCCTGGGGCAGCAGCGATTGACGCTTTCTCGTTGCATTGGGGGGAATTGTTTTTCTATGCATTTCCCCCCTTCTGCCTCATAAGTCAGGTTCTGCGCAAAATTCAACTTGACTCCGCGTCAGGAATTTTGGTAGTACCCGACTGGCCTACCCAACCATGGTTTCCAGTGGTCCTCGACATGGTCAGCGAACCATGTATGCACATCACCAAGCACCCTGATCTGTTAACCCATCATGTGACAGGGGAAAGTCACCCGTGCCATGATAGGATCGATCTCTTGATTTGCAGAGTCTGAAGAAACCCTGGAGTTTGGGCTATCTGACAGGACTATGAACATGATCACGGCAGCATGCAGGGAATCCACCCGAAAACAGTACCTGTGTTATATCACAAAATGGGAAACGTTCTGCATGCGGGCTAACGTCACATACATCACAGCGCCGTTGACAGATGTGCTAGATTTCTTAGCTGGCCTTCATTACGATGAAGGGCTTAGCTACAGCGCCATCAACTGTGCCAGAAGTGCGTTGTCATCCTATTTGGGACAAGATCTAGGACAACATGCGGTGGGATCGCACCCTTTAGTGTCAAAACTGATGAAGGGTATCTTTAACACAAATCCCCCCAGAGCTAGGTACACCCAGATTTGGGATGTTGGCGTTGTCTTGACATTACTTAGGGGTTGGACGCCAGCAACGTCCCTCTCACTCATAAAATGGACATACAAAACTGTCATGCTGATGGCACTAGTCACAGCACAACGGGTCCAATCTATACACAAATTGAGACTGGACACAATGGGTATTTCAGCAAATAAGATAACTTTTTACATACAGGAGCTAGTTAAACAGAACAGGCCTGGGTCGGCTGGCCTGAAACTAGAATTCCTAAAGTACCCCTTAGACACACAACTGTGTATAAAGACCTATCTCCTCCGTTATTTGGAAGTCACCGAACCCCTAAGGGGCACAGAAATGGCACTATTACTCAGCCACAAACAGCCACATGGTAAAGTATCGGTGCAGACCATCTCATGATGGCTCAGGCAGGTGTTGGGTGCTGCTGGGGTGGACACGGATGTTCATTGTTGAATACGTTAACATACTTCCTCCATTTAGTCAATTTTGGCAGTATGTGAGGTATGGATTCGTTCCACGGCATGAAATCACAGAGCTTTAAAATCTTCACGTAGTCACTCACGTGACTCCGAAGTAAAATAGTAAGATTAAACGAGAACTTACCAGTTTGAAGTTTGATCTTTATTTTATGAGGAGTTACGTTGAGGGATTACGTGCCCTCCTCGCCCAACCCTCTATCATAAAGTTCAGCTGGTATTCAAGTTCTCTTATCTTACTATGTTTAGTTCGACTAACTACTGTCTGTGATTTCACACCGCTGCTTTGAAGATTGACACGCATGCGTGCTGGCGGGCTCTTCACGTAATCCCTCAACGTAACTCCTCATAAAATAAAGATCAAACTTCAAACTGATAAGTTATCGTTTAATCTTACTATTTTATTTGTTTATTATGTATTGTCTGTGAGTATTGTGTTTACATCCTTGTTATGCAGCTACAAGTAAGAATTTCATTGTTTTGTTGGACTGTACAATTAAACACTCCTCACTCTTTCATTTTGCTTCACTTGGGTGGCACGGTGACGCAGCGGTAGAGTTGCTGCCTTACAGCACCAGAGACCCGGCTTCCATCCTGACTGTGGATGCTGTCTGAGTGGAGTTTGTGTGTTCTTGCTGTGATCTGCGTGGGTTTTCTCCGGGTGCTCCGGTTTCCTCCTAAACTCCAAAGACTTAAAGGTTTGTAGGCTAATCGGCTTGGCAAATTTATAAATTGTCCCTGGTGTGTGTAGGAAAGTGTTAGTGTGCGGGGATCGCTGGTCATTGTGAACTCTGTGGGCCGAAGGGCCAGTTTCCACGCTGTATCTCTTGACTGAACTAAACATTTTGTCAACCTATCCCATTTTTTCCCTATTCAAACCTTTAATATTTATATCATTGAATAAAAGAAATACAGATCTCATGCTTGTTTATGTTGTAATAGTTGATTTTGTATAAAGTTTAGCAGTTCCTTGTGGTATCTGGTACCACAGGGAGGGCTGGTACTGATATCACTTTATCTGTGGCATTGACGTTGAACGACCGTTGGAGACAGTTCCGTGCTGTGCTGCCTGCGAGCCACGTCCAGTTTCCCCCCGACCGCACGGCTTCAGGCTGAACCCGGGGAACTGGTGACGACCACCGGCAAAGCTACAAACCAGCGGGTGTTGCACACAGTCCACAGGCTCTCATTCAGACAGGCGGGAAGAGAGAGGGGAAGGTATTGACTGGGCTCCAAGGTGCGGGGAGCCTGGGACCAGGACCATTGCTCTTGGGGGGAGACTCCAGGTCCCACACACACTACTGAATGCACACCTTCCCCAGTGTTAGAGCAGACTGCAACCAAGTTTCTGTATTCAATTCAGAGGAAGTAAATAGGATGAATGCAAAGTCTTTTACCCAGGGCAGGGGAATCAAGAACCAGAGGACATAGTTTGAAAGTGATAACGGAAAGATTTAAAAGGAATCTAAGGAGTAACATTTTCACTCGGCAGGTGGTGGTGGGTATTTGGAAAGCTGCCAGAGGAAGTAGTTGAGGCTGGTACAATAACAGCATTCAAACACACTGGAACAGGTACGTAGATAGGAAATGTTCAGAGGTTCTAATGCAGGCACGTGGGATCAGCTTGGATGGAGCATCTAGTTCAGCAAGGGCCAGGAAGCGAGCAGGCAAGATCATCTCTGACCCCTCTCACCCTGGCCACAAACTCTTTAAACACTTCCCTCCGGAAGGCGACTCCGGACTGTCAAAGCTGCCACAGCCAGACATAAAAACAGTTTTTATCCACGAGTAGTTGCTCTACTCAACAGCCAAAAATCTGTAGCCTCCCTTTGATCTGGTATTTTGTTGGTTCACATGCTTGATCAATTGTGTTTTATCATAAATGTTTTATTATTATTAATGTTTAGTGTTTTCTGAGTCATTCGTAACTGTCACTGTATGTCATGTTGTTACTTGTGGGCGGAGCACGAAGGCAAATTCCTTGTATGTGAATACTTGGCCAATAAACGTACTTACTAACAAGATAGCCGAAGGGCCTGTTATCATGCTCTCTGACTTTGTCAGTTGTCAGAGGACATGACCACATCCTCAGTGCAAGAGTAATCCAATATATAAACGTTTGCCTCTCCCTGGAAGAAGGCCAGGTCCAGCATCCACTCCCTGAGGGTTTTAGAGGCCGGGAATTCAGGCTATGGAGTGGTGTTCTGACATAGAAACATCGAAAATAGATGCAGGAGTAGGCCATTCGGCCCTTCGAGCTAGTACCGTCATTCAATATGATCATGGCTGATCATCTAAAATTAGTACCCCAATCCTGCTTGTCCCCCATATCTCTTAATTCCGTTAGCCCTAAGAGCTCTATCTAACTCTCTCTTGAAAACATCCAATGAATCAGCCTCCACTACCTTCTGAGGCAGAGAATTCCACAGATTCACAACTGTCTGGGTGAAAAGGTTTTTCCTCATCTCAGTCCTAAATGGCCTACCCCTTATTCTTAAACTGTGACCCCTGGTTCTGGACTCCCCCAACATCGGGAACATTTTTCCTGCATCTAGCGTGTCGATTCCCTTAATAATATTATATAAGATCCCTTCTCATCCTTCTAAATTCCAGTGAATACAAGTCCAGTCACTCCATTCTTTCATCATATGACAGTCCCGCCATCCCGGGAATTAACCTCGTGAACCTACGTTGCACTCCCTCAATAGCAAGAATGTCCATCCTCAAATTAGGAGGCCTAAACTACACACAATACTCCAGGTGTGGTCTCAACTGCAGAAGGACCTCTTTGCTCCTATATTCAACTCCTCTCTTTATGAAGGCCAACATGCCATTAGCTTTCTTCACTGCCTTTTGTACCTGTATGCTTACTTTCAGTGACTGATATACTAGGACACCCAGGTCTCATTGTACTTCCCCTTTTCCTAACCTGACACCGTTCAGATAATAATCTACCTTCCCGTCCTTGACTCCAAAGTGGATAACCTCACATTGATCCACGTTATACTGGATCAGCTATGCATCTGCCCACTCACCCAACCAGTCCAAGTCACTCTGCATCCTCATAGCATCCTCTCCACAGTTCACACTGCCACCCAGCTTTGTGTCATCTGCAAATGTGCTAATGTTACTTTAAATTCCTTCATCTAAATCATTAATGCATATTGTAAATAGCTGTAGTCACAGAGTCTTGCAGCATCCCATTAGTCACTGCCTGCCATTCTGAAAGGGACCTGTTAATCCCTACTCTTTGTTTCCTGTCTGCCAACTAATTTTTTATCCATGCCAATACCCTACCCCCAATACCATGTGCTCTAATTTTGACCACTAATCTCCTGTGGGACCTTATCAAAGGCTTTCTGAAAGTCTTGATATACTGCATCCACTGGCTCTTCCTTGTCCATTTTACTTGTTACATTCTCAAAAAATTCCAGAAGATTTGCTAAGCATGATTTCACCTGCGTAAATCCATCCTGTTACTGCTATCCAACTATACTACTATTACATCTTTGATAATAGCGGTACTCTACAATCCAAAGACGTACAGATTGGCTTTGGTAAAAATGGTAAATTGTTGCAGTGTACAGGGTGATCGTTGCTCGGCATGAACTCGGTGAGCGGAGGGGCCTGTTTCTGTGTTGTATCTCTGAAGTCTAAAGCTTGTAAAAGACAATATACATAGAATGTAATACACAAAAAATTAATGAATACCCTAATATTAGCACAAAAGGCCGTATGTCTTTAGTGCAACACATGTTAGTCCATAGTTTAGTTAGTGTTTATGAGCCTGATGGTTGTTGGGAAGAGGCTACTCTTAAACCTGGTCACAGTTCTGTCTCCTGTACCTTCTTCCTGATGGTAGTAGTGAGATGCGAGTGTGGCCAGGTAGTGCAAGTCTTTGATGATGCTGGCTGCCTTTATGAGGCAGTGTCTCCTATAGATTCCTTCAATGGTGGGGAGGTCAGTACCTGTGATGGACTGGACAATGTCCACCACTTCTCATAATCTTTGTTCCTGGACATTCAACTTGCTACACCAAGCCGCGATGCAGCCAGTTAATATGCTCTTCCATGCATCTGTAGAAATTCACAGAGTATTTGTTGATATTCCAAAACTCTTCAATCTTCAAGTCGAGGCATTGATGGACTTCCTTTATGATTGCATCAATGTGCTGGGTCCAGGACAGATCTTCAGAGATATGCATGCCCAGGAACTTGAAGTTGTGGACCCTCTCCAACACCCACTGGCTTCCCTCTTCTAGAGTCTACAATGATCGAGATTGCAGCTGCTGGAATCTGGAGCAAAGAACAAACTACTGGAGAAACTCAGTGGATCCAGTAGTATCTGTTAAAGCAGAGGGATAGTCGATGCTTCAGGTCGAGACTCTGCAGCAGGACCTGCAATAACCTGCCAATGCCAGGCATTGAAAACTATCCTGATACACTCTGTATCAGGATTCCAAGCCATTGAAATCCCACAGAGTATAATGGGCTCATTTATTTACATAGACCTTCTTACATGGTCATAGTGTTATACAGCAGGGAATCAGACCATTCGGCCCAACTCGTCTGACTTGTTCCTACATCTACTCTGACTAAATCCCTGGAATTGGCTCCCGAAAGAGTGGGGGGAGGGCAGGGGAAGACCTGCGATTGGGT
This sequence comes from Malacoraja senta, assembly GCA_038087875.1. Taxonomy (NCBI): domain Eukaryota; kingdom Metazoa; phylum Chordata; class Chondrichthyes; order Rajiformes; family Rajidae; genus Malacoraja; species Malacoraja senta. The sequence continues at coordinate 143,263 of JAXLNO010000263.1, read as the reverse complement.
GGGGGTTGTTTCTCATCTCCCAGGAAGAGTGAATCAGATTGTCTCGTTCCACATCAACTTCCTCACTATCTGATGCCAACGGAGCAGACCGTTGATGTCGACACACAGAGCAGTGACGGCTCTCTAAGTATCACCCTCTCTGTTCCCTCCTGCAATTGGCAGTGACTGGGTTCAGCAGGATATCAATTGCAGCAGCTTGTGCCCGGAGTATTGGACCCACCTGAGGTGAAACCGGCTTGTTGGAGACCGACACAGTGAGTACCAGAGGGACTGTTTGTGTGTTGCTGACACACGGGACTGGCTGCTGGTTCTCAGTTTCAATGGATTGGCACCAAATGAAATTAATTGGGGATTCTTTGTTTCAACAGGACGGAGACAGGATGAAGCTCTTCATTCCAATTGTGCTTGTAATGTGCATTTACCTGTCAGTATCGGACAGTGCAGGTTAGTATTTTTTCTGACGTGAGGAATTCCTGAGTGCAAGCATCAGTCATGGTGCATCTGAGGACAGAGATACTGAGGAGCATGCAAGGCAGCAGGAGCCCAGATTCCATTCCTGGTCTGTGCCGAGGCAGCAGGTCTCTCCATGTGGTCCTGAGTCACCATCAGGAAGACCCCAGGGTCCCCCACACCCCGCCCCCCCCAGCCTGTTTGATGGGACAGGAATGTGCCAACACTTTGGCAATGCTTGGTGGGTGGGAACCAGTGAACACATTGAGTGCACTGTATGAAAAACATCAACTCCCAAAGTTTGTTGTTCTTCCCTGCACCAGATTATTGGGATCTTTGTGGTTATTTCTGGTGGTGAAGAATGTCCGGTTTTATCTCTTTAGTACAGCGAGAATAGGAAGAGGTGACAGGCCGGGTGATACTAGGACAAAACGTGTCGTATTTCTGGCAAACCATGAATCAATCACTTGACTCTGCAAAACATCCCCTGGTCTGGAAATGATGCCTTTGGTAAATGGTGGTTGTTGTTTAGGCGAAAGGTGATGAGGGATAGAACATAAAATAGTACAGCACAGGAACAGGCACTTCAGCCCACTAGGTCTCCCTGCACATGGTCTGCAACCTTGTTCATGTTCACGTGTCTGTCTAAATGCTCCTTAAACATTGCTATTGTATCTGCTTACGCCACCTCCCCAAGCACCAGGCTTCCAACACTCTCTGTGAAAGGAAAACTTGCCTTGAGGCTTTCACCCAAGGCTGGGCGCAGCATGAAATCATGGATGACAAGAGATATTGAGCCGCTAGTCTGAAAAATGCAGGAGGCGTGGGTCAGATGCAGGCAGCTGGTATAAAGTGAACCCCTACAGGAGAAAGGGGGATGCAGAAATATACTTATTAGCAAATCATCTGGGAGAAAAAGTGGGTGAATAACTTTTGCATTGAAGATTAAGGAGAATTAAGAGATTGAGGAGCAATCTTACAGAGTTGTATGAAATCACGAGGGCATAGATGGGGTGAATCAAGAAGTAGATGGCATATGGCACGTTGCCACCTCCAACGTGACCCCACCACTTGCCACATCTTCCCATCTCCCCCTATGTCTGCCTTCCGCAAAGACCGCTCCCTCCGTAACTCCCTTGTCAATTCTTCCCTTCCCTCCCATACCACCCCCTCCCCTGGTACTTTCCCTTGCAACCGCAAGAGATGCAACACTTGTCCCTTCACTTCCCCCCTCCACTCCATTCAAGGACCCAAGCAGTCGTTCCAGGTGCGACAGAGGTTCACCTGCATCTCCTCCAACCTCATCTATTGCATTCGCTGCTCTAGATGCCAGCTGATCTACATCGGTGAGACCAAGCGGAGGCTTGGCGATCGTTTCGCCGAACACCTCCGGTCGGTCCGCAATAACCACCCTGAACTCCCGGTGGCTCAGCACTTCAACTCCCCCTCCCATTCCGTATCTGACCTCTCTGTCCTGGGTCTCCTCCATGGCCACAGCGAGCAACACCGTAAATTGGAGGAAATGCACCTCATATTCCGCTTGGGCAGTCTACATCCTGGTGGCCTGAACGTTGAATTCTCCCAATTCTGCTAGCCCTGGCTGTCCCCTCCCCTTCATCAGCCATCTGGTTGTCTCCTCCCCTCCCCCAGCCCTCGGGCTCCTCCTCCGCCTTTTCCTTTTTTCCTTTCTTCTCCCCACCCCCTATCAGTCTGAAGAAGGGTTTCGGCCCGAAACGTTACCTATTTCCTTCGCTCCATAGATGCTGCTGCACCCGCTGAGTTTCTCCAGCATTTTTGTGTACCAGTAGATGGCATATGTTTAGGTTGAGAAGGGAAAGATTTAATAGGAACCTGAGGGGCAACTTTCTTTTTTACACAGAGGGAGGTGGATATATGGAGTGTTACAGGAAGAAGTGCTCGAGGCAGGTACGGTAACATTTAAGAGACATTTGGACAGGTACATAGATAGGAAAGGTTTAGAGGGATACGGGATAAACATGGGCAAATGGGACTAGCTTAGAAGGGCATCTTGGTCAGCAGGGCCAAGTTGGGCTGAAGGCCCTATTTCTGTGCTGTATGACTCTATGACCCATGCCCTCTCGCATTTGACTATCTACCATATTCATGCCTCTCATAACTTTACATGTTTCCATCAGGTCACTCCTCAGCTTCTGACTGTCCAAGTTTGTTCAACCTCTTCTCATGGAGTGGCACAGTGGTGCAGCGGGTAGAGCCGCTGCCTCTCAGTGCAAGAGGCTCGGGTTGGATCCTGACCTTAGGTGCTGTCTGTGTGGAGTTTGCTCGTTCTCCCTATGACCGTGTGGGTTTACCCTAGATTCTCTGGTTTCCTCACACATCCCAAAGACGTGCAGGTTTGTAGTTTCATTGGCCTCTGTAAATTGCCCCTAGTGTGTAGGAAGTGGATGTAAAAGTGGAATAGTATTGAACTGGTGATCGATGGGTCGAAGGGCCTGTTTCCATTCTGTATCTCTAAACTAAAGTCCTCCATTCCAGGAAACATCCCATAAAATCTCTTCTGCACCCTCTCCATGCATCCTACAGTACTACGCCTCACCCTTCATTCCACACCCAAACGCCCATTGCATTACGAACCCCTGGTGCAGCCTGTATTTCCAATCCCAGTTTGTTGAAGGATATTGGGGGAACATTGCCTTTCCTGAACTATGATGCTTTTTATGGTGCATCAGTAGAAGTTTGTAACAGTCATTGGACATATGCTGAATTTGCTCAGTCTCCTGAGGAAGTAGAGGTGTTGGTGTACCCACGCTTTTTCCACCTGGTCGGATTCAGTGAATGCCTCCATGACAGCCCATTGCATGACCCTCAGTGGCACCCCTCCCCAATATTACCCATGCCCAAGTGTCAAGAAGAGCTCACTGCAAGGTCAACACGGCCGGGGGGGGGGGGGGGGAGTTTTAGCATCCAAACTCAGTGCCTGTATCGATTACGTGGATTAATCTAGCTTTGACTCTTTTGGGTTGCAATGCAGTATTTAGATAAAATGCAGAGGCATGATGGACATTTCAATGCATATTTTTACCTGGCAGTACCCTTCATTAGTATATGACCACTATTGTTCCAATGCATTGCCTCAATGCTGAGAGCAGAAGGGACTGCAGAATCTGGAATCTTGAATAATATACAAAGTGCTGCATACTTCAGCTGGTCAGGCAGCATCTGTGGAGGGAATGGACAAGTGATGTTTTGGGTCAGGTCCCTTCTTCAGATTGATTGTTGAAGGCAGGAGAAAGCTGGAGGAGAGGTGGGGGGTGGAAAAAGCCTGGCGTGATGGGTGGATACAGGAGAGGTTGCGGGGGGGGGGGGGGGGTGGCGGTGTTGATTGGCAGATGGGTGGGGAAAGGCCAGAGATGCTTTGTCCCACTTCTACTGCATTTCCAGCTTCCCCCCCCCCCCCCCCACTTCAATCAGTCTGAAAAAGGGTCCAGACCTGAAATTTCACCTATCCATTCCCTTCAGAGATGCAGGAGTGGGACAAGTCTTTGATAATGTTGGCTGCTTTCAGTAGATGGAGTCGATAGTGTGAAGTCTGGTCTGTGGGATGGATTGGGCTACATCTACAACTCTCTCTATGCAATTTCTTGCAGTGTTGGGCAGTGATGTTCCCAAACCATGCCGTGACGCTCCCCAGCAGTGTGCTTTCTGTGGTGCATCTGTAAAGGTTACTCCTGAGATACTCCTGCACTCCTGTGTGTCCCTCAATGCTACTCGTCAATTAGGCCACAAATTCCTCCTGAACACAAACTCCTCCCTCTCTGAGGAAAAATACTTCTTCTTCCCTGAACACGGGTCACCCATTTCACATCTGCTCCAACTCAGAAACACGTTCTTTTAGGCAGGAGATGAGGAGAAATTTCTTTAGGTGGTGAACCTGTGGAATTCTTTGTCACAGAAGGCTGTGGAGGCCAAGTCAGTGGATATTTTTAAGGCAGAGATAGGTAGATTTTACTTCGGAGTCACGTGAGTGACTACGTGAAGAAGACCCGTCAGGGCGCATGCGCGTCATTACGTCTGACGCATTGGCGCCCGGCAGCAGGAAGATGGAGCTCCTCCTGCAGGTGAGTAGTTACAGCTCCACCAAAGTCGGGGAGACTTTGGAGGAGTTAGAAAAAAGTAGAAGTTTGTTGCTGTATTTTTTCCCAACAATGCAGGAAGTAAAAAATCATCAAGGTGCAGGCCTGCTACGGACAAGGAGAGAGAGAGCTGCGGGAGCGCAGTCTCTGAAAGGCAGCCTGTCACCTCTGGGGAGTCGCAAGCCGGTAGCGGTGTGGCGACAGACTTGGCAAAGTGCCCAGCCGGGTACACAACCAACGCCAGTCGGGCGGTAGGCATAAACCAAGTCTGTCAGGGCCATTGACTCCGCAGAGTCGGGCCAGGAGAGTCCCGTCGGGGACAGGATACCGTGCCCCAGCGGTTATCCAAAAGGAGCAACGCATACAGGGGCTGCTCCACCAAGCCACACTCCAGGAGGAGTTGTGCAGGCAGGAGGCCGTAGGGAAGGCTCCGCCGGCAGTGTCTAGGAGAGGCCTGCTTCACAAAGCCACACTCCAGGAGGAGTTGTGTGGGCGGGAGGCCGTCGGGAAGGCTCTGCCGGCAGTGCCTAGTAGAGGCCTGCTTGAAAGCACCCTCTTTGCAAGAGGTGAGTGCCGAAGGGCAGATACGCTCTGACCCTGAGTCTGACGACGACTTCCAAAGGGAGGGCAGGCAGCTGCCAGAGCTGACACCGTGTGCAGCACGGTTTGCCATGTCGTCGGACGCTGGTGAGCCTCTGGGTGAGGAACTTGCCACAAGCATAAATTACCAAGTCTCACATCAGCTACAGGAGCTGACAATGGATGAGACAGTAAGGAAGCATGAAGCCCCAATCAACTGTGGCCTGTTAAAAGTTCCTGTTGGGAACAAGAAGAATTGGGGCAAGATGGGCATACTAATGAGAGCTCCAGCATATTTTTAAAGTTGCTGGCATCTGGCATAACGAGCTTTGCCAGGATGGTGGATGGAACAACAAAAGGTGTGGCGCTATTGTGGAGTGCCCACTTTGAGATCAACTGCCTCCGCAAGACTGCGTTTAGACCAACCATCAACCCTAAATATGCTTCACTCGGCCAGCCTGGCACAGTGCAACCGGCAAATCTACAGTTTGGCGAGGATTTCGCAAAGGAGGTGAAGGAGCTGGAGGAGGAGGCCAAGACGGTGGGCTTGATTAAGCAGCCAGCAGCCACATATCCACCAAAGAGTATCCCTATAAGCGAGGAGACTGGTCCGGGCAAGGGATGAGTCCAGCTACGATGCAGCGCAGTTGGCGTTCGGCTGTAGCAGCGCCAGGGAAGGTGAGATATCCAGCTCGAGGCCGGGGAAGAATGCCAGGTGGTAAGGACGTAAGTGGGTCTGGTTTCTCATGTAGAGAGATCTAATGTGATACAATTAAATGTTTACCTCAGATATGTTTATACTGAAGGTTATTGAAGGGTATCGAATAAAGCTTAATGCAAATTCTGATTTACCCATGCAAACATGTTCCAAAAAGGAGTTGACTTCAGTATCACTGAACAATTGGAAGTTCAGGTGGAACTTGGAAGCTTATGTAATAAAGGTGTAATTGCTAACGCAGTTTACCAAAGCCATCAGTTTGTGTCCAATATCTTTCCCAGACCAAAAAAGAATAGGGTATGCAGAATTATACTGGACCTGAATAGTCTTAAACTTTTTTGTACGGTATAGACATTTTAAGATGGAAAAGTTTGAGGAGATCTTAAAGATCCGGATTCAGTGTCTGTTCATTTGCAGGATAGAAGATTTAAAATTCAGCTGGATGGGGCAATTATGGCAATACAATGCACTGCCTAATCGTTTGTCTTCAGCTCCTAGAGTAATTACAAAGTTGTTAAAACCTATTCTAGGCATGATGATAATCAAGGGCATGTGCTCATGGCTTAACTAGATAATATCTTGATTGTAGAACAATCAAAGGAAACAGCTGAAGCATCAGTGGCAGTTGGTAAAAACCACTTTTTTAAAAATTGGGCTTCATAAGCTATCCAGAGAAATCTTAATTAATACCTGTGACACAAATTGACTAGTTGGGTTCACAATAGACTTAATCAACATGATTGTGACCTTGCCCAGGCAAAAAAGGGTAGAGCTAATTAAGAGCTGTATCAAGTTAATTGCTGACACACAGCCTTCAATTAGCCAGGTGACGAGTCTGCTGGGGAAATTGCTGGCAGCATTTCCAGCAGTTCAATAGTGGCCTCTTTATTATCTACAATTACAAAGGTCAAAGGAACAAGCACTGAGGATACATTGGGGTCATTATAATAGACCTATGCTTCTATCAATAGAGGCTGTTGCTGATGTACAATGGTGGATTCAGCATGTGTCCACTAGTAGTTCCAAAGTGTTATTGGACCAAGCTTCCATGATTTTGCAGACAGATGTCAGAGCACTTGGGTAGGGTGCTACTGATACAAGATCCAGCTGTGGAGACAGATGGACATTCCTTCTGCAAACATGGGGAATTAACCAAGAGTATTTTATGGACTCAAGGCTTATGGCACTAACTAAACTAGTTTGCATGTGCAGTGCAAAATAGACAACACTACAGCAGTTGCTGATATGAATCACATGGGTGGAATCTAATCGTTATCATGTGATAGGTTGGCAAATAAAATTGGACCTGGAGTATGGATAGAGATATTTGGATTGGAGCTATCTATCTGCCAGGGAAACTTAATGTAGCACCAGATGGCAGCTCACGAAAATTCCGTCATAATACATTGTGGAACCAGGATGTGTTCAAGAACATAGTACTTCTATACGGAAGGCCAAAATATGTTTCATGGGCACCAGATCCAGGAGCTGTGGCAATTGATGCTTTTTCACTAAATTGGGATGATATGTTTGTGTACATTTTCCCACCATTCTGCCTCATAGGTCGGTGTTTGGGAAAATCAAGCAGGATGCCGCTTCAGGGGTTTTGGTGATACCAAATTGCCCGATTCAACCATGGTTCACTTTGATGTTACAGATAGCGATCCAACCTCCTTTTGCTGATTCCAAACAGTAGGAATTTGCTGGAGCATCCAGTAACGCGTTAAGTTCATCCGTTACGTGATCGTATTGATCTGTTAATTTGCAGGTTTTTAAGAATGCCTTACATTGGTCGAGGACTTTCTAGGCCAACGGTGGATATACTCACTGCAGGCCGGAGAAAGAGTACTCAAAAGCAGTACATGACTTATATTAAAAAATGGGAACAATATTGTGTTCAAAAGAATATTCAATATGATACTGTAGTTATTGAAAATGTGTTAGAGTTTTATCTACACTTTATTATGATGAGGGTCTTAGCTATAGTGCTATCAATACATCTAGAAGTGCTTTGTCTGCATATCTTGTAATAGGTACACAGACACAAAGTATAGGTTCTCACCCTCTCATATCTAGGTTGATGAAAGAAATCTTTAATTCCAAAACGCCTAAGCCTAGGTATATGGTAATCTGCGATATAAGCGTTGTTCTTAACATGCTTCGTCATTGGGTCCCTGTCACGTCTATAACTTTGCTGAATTGGCTATGCTAATGGCATTGGTGTCAGTACAGAGAGTGCAGACTTTGCAAAAACTTCAGTTCGAGAGAATGGAAGTGACTACAGAGAATGTTCTGTTTTATATTTCTGACCTGCTCAAACAAAGCAGGCCAGATGTGACAGGATTTAAGATTGTGTTCTCTGCATATCCTACAGCTCCATGTTTATGTGTAAGGACACATTTCTTACATTACATTGAAGCCACAAGGGCATTAAGACAAGAAGAAACAGGATTATTTGTCAGTTACAAGAAGCCAACATAAAAGAGTGGCAGTTCAGACTATCTCAACGTGGTTAAAGCAAGAGTTGGTTCAGACAGGAATTAACATTTATGTGTTTACATCTCATTCCACTAGCGCAGTAGCAACATCCGCGGTCAGGGTGATGGACGTTCCCATCGACCATATATTAAAAGCCGCAGGTTGGAAAAATGAACTTGTGTTTCAGCAATACTACCATCGGCCGATTGCCGATGGAGGGCTGTTTGCCAACTCAATATTGAGTGCTGTTGCTATTGTTTAAAGTCTGTTTTCAATACTGTTTAATTCTGTTTCGTTGTTGCCCCTACATTAAGAGGGTTTATTGGTTGTTTTATGACCCAAAATAAAACTGTTTTGTTTTTGCATGATATGCAATGTCATGTTTACAGCATTATTGATGATACTCAGTCAATCGATGCAGTGAGAAGCCGGGATTTTGATCTGCGGCATAAAAATCACAGAGCTTTAAAATCTTGACGTAGTCACTCACGTGACTCCGAAGTAAAATAGTAAGATTAAACAAGAACTTACCAGTTTGAAGTTTGATCTTTATTTTATGAGGAGTTACGTTGGTGATTACGTGCCCGCCACGCCCAACCCTCTCTCATAGAAAAAAGGTCATAATGGTAGTTCTCATGTTGATCATCTTAATATGTTACTTCAATTATGGTGTTGTCTGTGATTTCATACCGCTGCTTTGAAGATTGACGCGCATGCGCCCTGACGGGTCTTCTTCACGTAATCACCAACGTAACTCCTCATAAAATAAAGATCAAACTTCAAACTGGTAAGTTCTCGTTTAATCTTACTATTCTTGATTAGTGCAGGTGTCAGTGGTTGTGGGGAGAAGACAGGAGAACGCGGTTAGGTGGGAGAGGTAGATCAGCCATGATTGAATGGCAGTAGACTTGATGGGCCGAATGGCCTAATTCTACTCCTATTCCCAGGTATGATACAAAACTTACCTTCAGTCGCGCTGTAATTCTGCCACTGGCCGTGTGCGCGATTTTGGCGCCTTTAAGGGGGAGCGGGGTTAAAACGCGGGTTTCTCCTCCTTGTCCTAGTTAATATTTTGTTGGAGTACAAGCGTTGGCTGATGAATCGTTCCTAGTGGCGATTTGTGTATTTTTTATTTTTATTAAATCGTCAATGTCAGCGCTAGAGTAATTTTAAAATCAGCTTCTGAAGCGTCAACGCCGATAACGGGGACGGATTTCACACTGGGACAGGTAAACGAAAGTGGTTTCTTTAAATGTATAAAAGTGCTTCTTAAGAAGCCTTTAATTCACATTTTTTCAAGCGACACGGTGATTTTATTCCCCGAATTAACGGCAGTATTTTTCATGCCAATACGGGTTAAATTCACCGTAAATGAACGTTCCAAAAGATCGCGTTCCAGAAATCCTCACTCGCAAGATGAATTAAATGCCCATTAATTTACAGGTATTAAACATTCAATTCCTTCCATTTGGCCTGTAAATTCATGAAAATGAGATTTAAAAATTATGTTATATTGTGAATTCTTGTGTGAATGTTATTTGGACACTTAGGCTATTTAAAAATGTTAATCTATTCTTAAGAAATTGATAGATGTTTAGATCTAGTAATTGAATTTTGTAATTAGCTACAATTAGGTAACTAACTAATTATATGCTTTACTTTCATGTCTTCTAAGTAAGATTGTTTCATATTTGTTTCAGAATGCTTCAATCTATAATAACTGGAAATTACTTTCAGTTATCTTAATTTTTAAGAAAGTTATGGGCTTTTAACTGTCCTCGATCACAGCTTTTGAGTTAAGTCAATGGAAAAGCAATAGGGAACAAGATGCTATTTTCCGAGTATGAAAATGGCCATAACTTCTTTAATACTGAAGATATGAAAGTGAATTAGGTGTCAAATTAAACTTCTTTTTATGCTTTATCTGATGGGATAAATTGCAGACTTTATTTTTAAAATCTCAAAATTTTGTAACATTGCTACTATTCCTTATGACAAAGGCAACCAGTTACATTTCAAATTCAATTAACCACATCCACATCCTCATGTTTTACAGGCTTGGAGGGGAAGTCATTGATCTTTTCAAAAATTACATCTACCAGCTTCATCAGAGTATTCCAAAGGCATTTCTCCAGATTGTCTGCCTTTACTATCTGCTTCAGGGCTGCATCAGATGCTCGCCGCGACTACAGTTTGGTCTCCTATGCAACAAATCGCCACCACAACGAACTGCTGATTTGGCAAATGGCTAATGGTTGGGTCTCCCTGTATTTAAGGAATTATTTTATCAAGTTTTCCCTCCCCCAAATGGATTCCTTGCTGAGACATATCTGTATGACCTGGGAATCCCGAGAGGGTGCGGTAACAGTCTGGATCAATGGGGAACGCAGTCTGCAGAAGATCGGCAGGAGGGGTTTGTATGTGAGAGGTGGTGGTCAGTTTATTCTTGGTCAGGAGCAGGACAGAGTTGGTGGAGGTTTTGACAGTGGTCAGTCCTTTGTTGGGGAGATGACTAATGTTAACATGTGGAGTTACATTCTAAAACCCAGGGAGATTATGCTGGTAAGTCACGGTTGTTGTGGAATCGGAGGCAACATCATCAACTGGGGAAGAACAAGATATACAGCTGGAGGGAGTGTGATGATTGAAGACAATATGGACTGCAAAATTTGAATACATTGGCTACAAAAAGCATTAAAATGTGCAGAGGGGAAAATAATCTCCTCAAACTGCTCTAGCTGAATATGACCTTGCTTTGCAATCTTTCTTCTATAAACCAGGCCAGTAGTAGTAGTGGTGTTGATTCCTGAATAAAGGGCTGTTTACGTCGGGGTAAGGGACAACTCACTGTCCTTCCAGTTTCTCATCACCCTCACTGACAGGGTAATGGCTTCAAACTCAGTACACAAGAGTCTCGGCCATTCTCCGTCACACATTGAGAGAGGGACAGGGAGCGGGGAACCATGGTGGATGTCTACAGGGATCAGCAGGGTGTAAACCCGAGGGCACTGCCCTACACACTGACCCTTGACTGAAGCCCAGGGACTGCTCAGAACAGACAAGTCCGCCCTCTTTAACCAGACACCCCTCCTCGTCCATTCTGCTGGAGCCCTTCCTCAAATCCCACCGGGAACAGTTGGGCATCCCAGTTAAAATGTGCAGCAGTACAGAGCAGTGTCCAGGGCATTTGGTGCCATCTCTCTGACACACACATGTAGACAAGAAAGCGTCAGGGGCACGGGGGTGGTGGTGACGGGCAGACACGGACTGTGGGAAAGTCCCTGTGGTGGAGGCTGATCCTGTCTTGATTTAGATTGTGCTGATTGGAATTATTACTGTCTCTCTCTGTATTACCCTCTTAATTTCACATTGTTTGTTACACCAAGGGTTGGAAAGCTCACAATGTGTTCTGTGCTTCTAGTGATTGTGATTGAGCTGTAACATTGCAGTTTCATCAGCTTAATAAACGAACATCAAAACAGAATGGATCTTGTGTGTGAAATCTGTGTGTGTCTGGTCTCCAGTTAACAGTGCACTCTCAGTATCCATCACTAATTTGATTCATGACAGCACAGTGTGGAGCTAATCTGCTGATAGGGCTTGTTTATAGGTCCATGACTTTATGAATGAACTATCAAAAATAGTCTGTGATGAGAAAAGATGTGTGCATACACTGACCAGCTCTGTGGACATCATACTGAGCCACAGAAATAAATTAGCAGACCACACGTTGCTGACTGGAATCTTGTGTCCACTGGTCTTCTCTGACCTCCACACTCTGCCCCTTGACACACCTTATAATTCATGGAGAAATAACAGCCAGGTTACACCAAGACAGGATTCATCCCTGGATGCCTTTGGAAAGGTCAATGCCCAAAGCATTGTTGGAGTGAAGTCCGATCATCAGCCTTTGAGGCACCCAGAACCTCAGCATCCAAAGCGACCTTGTGTCAAAATGAACCAAACGTACACAGGATTGCTTTTTCTCGAGGGGAAAGTACACTGATTGACTGGCACAGGAGTGAGAAGGAATCGTGTCACACAGTTCACAGAGTTGTACAGGCAAGAGTTTGGCATAGTTGTACAATGAAAAAAGCGGGGCAGGTAGGTTCTCCTGCAGCATCTTCTGGCTTGGACCAGACATCTACTTTCCTGGACAGTTAACCAATTCTACCCCATCCAAGCCCTTAGCACAAAGGCAGTCAATGTGAGGCATATTGAAATCACCTATCATGACAGCGTTATTATTCATATAGCTAACTCCCCACACGTTTTCTCCTCTAATTTTATTTACAATTGGCAGGTTGGTGGAGGTCCATAACACAATCCCATCAAATTGATCATCTTTCTTATTTCTAAGTCCACATACTGGATGATCCTCCAAGAATATCCTCTCTAAATGCTGCCATGATGTAGTCCCTAATCAAACACACATCACTCACTCATCCCTTACCTCCACCTCTATCAAAGTGGTAACATGAGAACCCCAGAATATTGAGCTGCCAGTCCTGCCTTTCTATAAACCCCTACTTTAATTAATTTAGAGATACTGGGTGAAAACAAGACCAGTCCACTGAGTCCACGCTGACCATTGATCACCTGTTCACACTAGTTCTCTGTTGTCTCACGTTCTCATCAACTCTTCACATAGGGTCAATTAACCTGCAAACCTGCACGTCTTTGGGATCTAGGAAGAAACCAGAGCACCAAGAGGAAACCCATATGGTCACCGGGAGAACTTGCAAACTCCACACAAACAGCACCCAAGGTCAGGATCGAACCTGTGGCTCTGGCGCTCTGAGGCAACAGCCTCTTCCAGCTGCGGCACTGTACCGTCTTATTTCTAATAGCTATAATTCCGTAATAGCTATAATTCCGTAATAGCTTAATTAAATTACTGTTAAAGCACAAAGTACGTGCTATAACACCAGGATAAGCACAAGCAAGAAAACCAATGCCCAATGCCAAAGTAGTATCTAAATTACTAGTGCATGTTTATGCTATGGGACAATAATTAACTCCATATTCAAGTCAAGTCAACTTTATTTGTCACATACACATACAAGATGTGCAGTGAAATGAAAGTGGCAATGCCTGCGGTTTGTGCAAAAACAACAGAACAACAGATCCAGTATTTACATTTTAGAAAAATATTTAAAAAAAGATACAACACAACAGTAAATTAGTAAATTAGTCCCTGGTGAGACAAGAGTTCACAGTCCTGACGGCCTGTGGGAAGAAACTCCGTCTCATCCTCTCTGTTTTCGCAGCGTGACAGCGGACGCGCTTGCCTGACCGTAGCAGCTGGAACAGTCCGTTGCTGGGGTGGTAGGGGTCCCTCATTATGTTGCTGGCTCTTGATCTGCACCTCCTGGTGTAAAGGTCATGCAGGGGGATGAGTGTAGTTCCCATGGTGCGTTCGGCCGAACGCACTACTCTCTGCAGAGCCTTCCTGTCCTGGGCAGAGCTGTTCCCAAACCAGATTGAGATGTTGCTGGACAAGATGCTTTCTACAGCCCCAGAGTAGAAGCACTGAAGGATCCTCAGAGACACTATGAATTTCTTCAGCTGCCTGAGGTGATAAAGGCACTGCCTTGCCTTACTCACCAGTACGGCAGTGTGTGTGGTCCATGTCAGATCCTAGGTATTTAATGCTGCTCACCCTGTCCACAGTAGTCCCATTTATCTCCAGTGGCGTGTACATCCTCGGATGTTGAGCCCTTCTAAAGTCCACAATCGGCTCCTTAGTTTTTGTGACATTCAAGAGGAGGCTGTTGTCCTGACACCAGAGGGCCAGATCAGCCACCTCCTCCAGGTAGGCCTTCTCATTGTTATCGGAGATCAGGCCCACCACCACAGTGTCATCAGCAAACTTGATGATGGAGTTGGAGCTGAACCTGGCCGCACAGTCATGTGTGTACAGGGAGTACAGTAGGGGGCTAAGGACGCAACCCTGGGGAGATCCTGTGTTCAGGGTGAGGGTGTTGGATGTATGTCTCCCCCTCTTGACCACCTGGGGCCTGGCAGTGAGAAAGTCCAGGACCCAGGCACAGAGGGGAGTGTTCAGCCCCAGTTCCAGCAGCTTCTCAGCAAGTCTGGTGGGGACTATGGTATTGAAAGCAGAACTGAAATTAATGAACAGCATCCTCACATAGCCCCACTTCTGGCTTGTCAAGGTGGGAGAGCGGTGTGCAGAACCTGGGAGACCGCATCATCCGTGGATCTGTTCGGACGTTATGCGAACTGCAGCAGGTCCATCGTGCGAGGGAGGAAGGTGCAGACGTGGCTCTTGATTCAGTAATAAGCTATCTATATGAGCTTATTGAGCTTATAAATTGTGTTCGGATTGAATTCTGTTTTTAATTTGTGTACTTGTTCCGTAAAATCTGTACGGTGTCCTTGAGATTTGAAAGGCGCCCATAAATAAAATTTATTATTATTATTATTATTATTATTATTATTAAGCCAAAAGTTTAACCAAAAGAAATCCAATCCCAAGGACACATGAAAATCTAAGATGCCTTTACACAAGTTATCAAGAGGGTCCTCTCTTCACTGGTGTTTTGTTGAGTTAGGCCCACAACACCTTGAAAAGGCTCAACGGTTACTTCTGGCGTACCAGAACCACCCCCTTAATACCTGTTCTCACCAACTATGCTACCAGTATGCACTGCTAAGTACTGTAAAAGAAACTACAGATGATTACTTCAACACTCAAACAAACGCTAAACACTCGTATCAATGTCTTACACTTATCCTAACCCTCCATCAAACAATTGTAGCGCCATTAAAATATAATATTCCTATCTCTTGTACCAAGCTGAGAAGAGGAATCAGAGCTGCCAAGGAACAGTACTCTGAGATGTTGAGGAGCAAGTTCTCAGCTAGTGACTCTCCTTCAGTTTGGAAGGGCTTGCAAGAAATCACCAGGTACAAGAGGAAAGCACCCAGCACCCAGCACAATCGCCAGCTGACCAACGACCTGAATGAGTTCTACTGCAGATTTGACAAGCAGAAATGTAACCCTGGTAATCCCTCCCCCCTTCCCCAACAAACACAGCCAGACCCCAGTCTGCAAAGACTGGACCCTTCTACACCCACTCCTCCCCAATCACCACCACTTCACACCTACTTAAAGCAAGACTCCAGTCTGAAAAGACCCTTTCCCACCTCCAATCACCACACCCAATTACCCATCCCCTCCGTGCTGCACAACATCACTTCTCCATCAACAATAAAAATAGAGGTGGAGAGGCTATTCAGAAGACAGAAAAGCCAGAAATCTCCAGGACCGGATAATGTTGCCCCCTCTACTCTCAAGCTCTGTGCCGAACAACAGACATTTTCAACCAGTCCCTGCAAACCTGTACTGTTCCTGCCTGCTTCAAAGTCTCCACTATTGTCCCTGTACCCAAAAAGACAAGGATTACAGGTCTTAATGACTACAGGCCTGTCGCACTAACCTCTGTAGTCATGAAGACCCTTGAAAGGCTTGTGCTGGCCAAGCTGAAAAATATCACAAACCCCCTGCTGGACCCTCTGCAGTTTGCATATCGAACCAATAGATCTGTGGATGACGCAGTCAACCTGGGCCTGCACTTTATCCTCCAGCACCAAGACTGCCAGGAGACCTATGCAAGGATTTTGTTTGTTGATTTTAGCTCTGCATTCAAGACCATTGTGCCAGAGCTACTACACTCCAAACTTTCCGAGTTGAATGTGCCTGAACCCCTCTGCCGGTGGATCGCCAGCTATCTGACAGACAGGAAGTATCGTGGTTTTAAGACTCAAAGTTTGGATAAGATGACACAGACACGGAGAATTCTTCAAGAAGATGAAAAGCCTTTATTTGCAAACAACTTTTGGCTTGGAACATTCAGAGACAACACGGCCTGGTCTCTCTCTAATTGTTCTCTGATCTACAGCAACAAGCACCATTTTATTACACTCTTTCAGCCTTATCTTCAGCTACTTGGTATGCATGCTTCTATAACTTTAATCTCACTATGTCCTTGCTCTTTAACTTTAATCTCTGAGCCGACCATGGCGTACTAACTAAAGCAAAATAAAAAACAAGACGTAGCTTGTTTTTGTGCCATGATGTCTGTTCACATAAAAATAGCTTTAATAAATGTTTCAAGCACATTACTAGATAAATGTTAAATGCTGCAAAACTAACAATCACGTGAGTCTGAGTACAATAAGCTGATGTCTGATTACATAAAATAGCTGACATCTCTGCTGGCTATGATGAATGTTTTAATTATTTGTTCTTCTATATAATTTCTTATATAACTTCTATATAACTCCCTCCTTTTGAGACTTCAAACTAGTCTCAACAGACAAAGAAAACCACACACACATCCCCCAGGTCTAATCACCCATAGAGCCCTAAAATGCAGGCTCTTTTAATTAAGTTAGTGTAATGGTGTGTAGCGTTCTTTCTCTGGCTCCCTGAGAAACTGGGCCAAAAACACACCCCCATTACGTGAGGCGGGAAAAAAAGATCTAGCTTCCCTTACAGACTTCATTCAACATTTCCCCAACACTTCTTCTCCATCGTAGTAGTATTCTATCACCGAGGTCCACTTTCCTTTAGGGCCGGATTCGTCTGCACCCGTTATCATTGGCAGTTGCTTCACAGTAGCTTTCACCAGGAGAGACTTAATACAGGGGAAAACACAACACAACATGATTGCCACTGCAAGTAGTACGACCCCAATGGTCAGATTAATTTTAACCAGCCATGCTCCCCA
Organism: Malacoraja senta; assembly: GCA_038087875.1. NCBI lineage: Eukaryota > Metazoa > Chordata > Chondrichthyes > Rajiformes > Rajidae > Malacoraja > Malacoraja senta. The sequence goes on along the minus strand of JAXLNO010000263.1, from coordinate 126,170 downwards.
ACCCCCCAACATGCTCTCCAGCGATCCAAACAATTGATGTCCATACCCTGTGTTTCGTTTAACCTCACTCCTCAGTTTTTTAGCTTATCCATGGCTTTAGTGAAAGACCCCTCCGGGCTAGTATTATTACATATGAAGGTGAAGCATTGTTCCCCAAACAAGACACATACACCCCTTATTCTGACCTTATTTACACCAGTCTCATAGTCACTAATGTCTCCAAAAAACTCACATTATCTTAACCATATAACAATGACAGCAATGAAACATGCCATCTCGGCCCTTCTAGTCCGTGCCTAACACTTACTCTCACCTAGTTCCATCTACCTGCACTCAGACCATAACCCTCCATTCCTTTCCCGTCCATATACCTATCCAATTATTTTTAAATGATAAAATCCAACCTGCCTCCACCACTTCCACTGGAAGCTCATTCCACACAGCTACCACTCTCTAAGTAAACAATTTCCCCCTCATGTTACCCTTAAACTTCTGTCCCTTAATCATGTCCTCTTGTTTGAATCTTCCCTACTCTCAATTGAAAATGCATATCCACGTCAACTCTGTCTATCCCTCTCATCATAACCTTCTGCGCTCCAAACAATAAAGACCTAACTTGTTCAACCTTTCTCTGTAACGTAGTTGCTGAAACCCAAGCAACATTCTAGAAAATCTCCTCTGTACTCTCTATATTTTGTTGACATCTTTCCTATAATTTGACGACCAAAATTGTACACCATACTCCATAATTGGCATCACCAATGCCTTGTACAATTTTAATATTACATCCCAACTTCTATACTCAATGCTCCGATTTATAAAGGCATCACACCAAAAGCTTTCTTTACCACCCTATCTACATGAGATTCCACCTTCAGGGAACTATGCACAGTTATTCCTAGATCCCTCTGTTCAACTGCATTCCTCAATTCCCTACCATTTACCATGTACGTCCTATTTTGATTTGTCCTGCCAAGATGTAGCACGTCACACTTATCAACATTAATCTCCATCTGCCATCTTTCAGCTCACTGTTCCAAATGGCCTAAATCTCTCTGTAGACTTTGAAAATCTATTTCATTATCCACAACACCACCTATCTTAGTATCATCTGCATACTTACTAATCCAATTTACCACACCATCATCCAGATCATTGAAGTATATGACAAACAACAGTGGACCCAACACAGATCCCTGAAGCACCGCACTAGTCACTGGCCTCCAACTTGACAAACAGACATCCACCATTACTCTCTGTCATCTCCCATTCAGCCACTGTTCAATCCATCTTGCTACTCCACCATTAATACCCAACAATTGAACCTTCTTAACCAACCTTCCATGTGGAACCTTGTCAAAGGCCTTACTGAATTCCATATAGACAACATCCACCGCTTTACCCTCATCAATTTCCCTAGTAACCTCTTCAAAAATTCAAAAAGATTAGTCAAACATGACCTTCCAGGCACAAATCCATGTTGATTGTTCCTAATCAGACCCTGTTTGTCCAAATGCTTATATATATTATCTTTAAGTATCCTTTCCATTAATTTGCTCAACACTTCCCTCACTTCTTTGTCCTCCTGTTCACTTACCTCAGGGCTATTATCTAGTCGTACCTGCGGGACAGCCCTCATGTAAGGATTGAAATGGTACCAGGTAGATCAACCTTCTACCTGAACTGCCGTGGGTGGTTCGGAATGCTCATACATACACCTTGTCTCCTGGTTTAAAGGGTCCTTCATCCTGGTCCACCTCCAACTGCTTTTACTTTGCCTGTGCATAAATAAACTTGTATATCATAATTAACTGTTACATATACTTCTTAAATTCTACCTGTAACTGTTCCAAACTCGGTCCCTTGTGGGGACCTCTCCATTGTGCCACCTACATAAGTCGGCCAGTAAGCATCTCATGTGGTGTTATGTGGGTTATTCGGTTAGTTTACATGCAACATCTCTTCAGTGCCGATGGCAGGGCATCGATCCAATTCAACTTTGTAGTTACACAAATCTTATTTATATTAACCTTCAATGTTCCATTTATTCTTTCCACCATGCCCTGTGACTGCAGTTGTTACACACCCAAATCTGTGTTTTACTCTAAGGGCCTGTAGCACCAGCTTGATCATCCTCCAGATGCTGTTCTGGCTACTTCGTCTGCACTTTGATTTCCCTCCTTATGTGCTTGGCATTTAATGACAGCTACAGCCCCTGACTTTAATATTGCCCTTATCAGGTCTGTACTTTACTGCTAACTTTTCATGGGGTCTCCGTTGCTATTCTCAAAGACTTTCTTTTTCCCTACTGCTCCAAAAATGTGACAGACCCCATGAACACATGCTTAGTCAGTATAAACTTCATCTTTCTCACCTTCCCCCATGTCACATGCTGCTTTTGAAACCTTAATTTCTGCCAACTGAGCTAAGCAAGATTGCAAGCTTTCAATTTAATTACCTTAAAGTCTAATTCATCCTGATTCACCACTTCAAACCCTGCATTCTTGCTATTATGATCCCTTTAACAAGAAACATCCACAAGCAAAACCTTATTGACCCCTTCATTCAAAGGCTCTGACTGTAAAACATTTCTCCGACTTGTGTGTCCTTCTTTCTTCATTATTTTCCTTAATGACATCACAATTTCAACATACTTTCCAATCTAATCTAAACTATATCCTGCCATTCCCAAGAATGTCATCATCTGTCTTACTGTCTGTAGCTTAGGAGCTTCAATTTGATCCTGCGCTATAGTTTTAACTTCTTTAGATAGTACTCATCCTGAATATTCTACCTGCTGCTGACAAAACAGCAACTTCTTCCTGGATACTTTATGACCTCTTATGCCATCTTTTCCAAGAGAATTAAAATGTCTCTCTCACATTGCTTCTCACTTGTGGAACAAACCAACAAATCATCCACATACTGTATCAAATACTTTCTAAGGGTACACCTTTCAAATCTTCCTTTAACATCTAATTAAAAACATGGGGCTAGTATTTAAAACCCTGCCGCATCCTAGCCTGGGTCTATTTAATACCTCTTCTTAATGTTCTTACCATAGCTATGTTCACCACTATCTTAATATAATAATTATTATTTCCTGATTACCATACCTGTTCACATCCCCAACACACCTTATCCATTACCTGTCTCCTTACTAGCCTTTCTTGAACTCCCCCTTAAGATCCCTCCCTCCCTTGGGGACCCCAGTCCTGTCTGGGCTTATATCCAGATTTATTTCACTCCTGATAGGGCATTTGAGGAAACACTCCTCCAAAGACATTTCTTATTGGCATGGAATTCTCTGGCCCCTGTTTGGCTCTGTCATAGGACTCACTGTGTGTTGGTGCATCACTTATTTCAGTCTTTTCAACCAGGTCTGTTGTTATTGACAACATTGTCTTTCCGTTTTTCACGCTCTTTCTTTTTGAGCTCTTCAAATTACATTTGTATCATTTTTCTCTGCACCTCTTCCTGCTGGTCTGCAAGTCTTTTTTATATCTTTGCGATATTTCTCGACCTCATTAACCAAATGATCGCTGAATCGGGGGTGGGAAATAGATGACAATCCCACCACCTCCTCCAATATAGACTTGACTTTAGGAGGAATGACATCCACCACAGTGGTTCAGAATATAGTGTTTATTAACTGGTTGCCTTCTATTTCTTGTTCATTTTCAAGTCTCCACCTTTTCAGCTGGTTCTCCAGATAGGCTGCTGGATTATTTGCCTCTCCCAGTGGATCTCCCCTTTATTCCTTGGGGTCCACCTTAAGTGGGTAACATTGTCTGAGGGCCTGCCATACCCTCTGCCTGACTGTGTCAAACAGCATGCCATTGTTTATTACATTGTTCACATCATTTTTATACCAGCCATCTTCAGGAGTTCTGTCAGTTTAGTGGTTCCTATCACTTTCACCAACAGTGCCTTCAAATCTCCATAGCCAATAATCATCCCGCATTCTCTTCCTCCAGAGCCCTAATCCATTTCCTGCCCCATCAGGAATATTGGGTAAGGTATATATATATTTTTTAGCCCTCTCAGTTTATGGGTGCCCCAAAGGATAATCTGTGTCTGTCCTGCTCTTTTCTTTTTAAAGCAGTCTCATCAATTTATCCCTCTGCTTTCCACTTTAATCCTTTCTGGTAAGCCTTCTTTCTTATTCTAAACTCAATTTCTTACTTTTCAGATAATCTAGCCTCCTTTGCAAATTTCTTTTAAAATCTACTCCTAATTTTTACTTTCACACCTGTCGTTTCCTACTTCTGTTGCCTCCTCACTGCCTCTCTCTCCTTTCTTTCTGAACTGCCTAAGTGCATCCACTTCCTTTCCTTTCCGCTTTTCCCACCTTTCCAACTTATCTTTGGGCATATAATTCATAATTAACACTTCTATCTTGTCACACATTTATCTTGAAAGTGCCTTCCTTGGGCCACTTCCTCACAACTTTTTCTTAAAATCTCAGCAAACAATCATTACCCTTCTCCAACCATAATGTTTACCATAAAACAACAAACCATAAAAGCTGGTCATGTTTCAGCAATTAACTTATTTCCAATTATTTCAATCCATTCTCACCACTATTACTAGTAACAATTTTCCAAATTAACTTTACTGAAAAGAAATATAAAAGAAACATCAGAAAAACAAAGCAACCTACATTTTCCAACTTTCCCCTTTTAAGTTACGAGGATACAAAGTGTTAACCGTTACCTTACAGCAGTTCGTAACCTTCCCCATTGCTTACAATCTCTTAAAGGACTTATCACATATATGAACTTCCTCATTCATTCAAAACTGGTTTTTACACACAAATCACATTCGTTCCATTCTTACTTCAAAGAAATTATGCAATTTTCTACACAGATTAAAGTTTATATAAACACATTAACATTTATATAATTCTTATCTCCCTTTTAAGTTAAAGTAGGAAGGTCTAATCCCCTATCAGTCAGGTACCTGAGCGCTGTGATTGGACATTGATTCAGATCATGATTAGTTAGACTCACCGTCACTCAATTTTTTTTATTTTTTTTAAATTTTTTATTTTTTTTATTTATTAGAAGTACATTACATTACAACCACATACATTAGTACTCGTCACATATATCTTCTTACAATTAATGTACTCCGTTTGTTTTTTACACTAATAAAGGGAAAGGATGAGATTGAGAGAAAGAAGAAAGTGAAGGAAAAGGTGAAAATGTAAAAAACGTGACAACAAGAAAGAACGAAGACCCTATAAGAACGAAATTAAAAACAAAAGAAAAAGAGTTAAGAAATAGACCCTAGAAAAGAAGAAGAAAGAGAAAGAGGGAAAAGAGAAAAACAAATAGTTTTTGTAAGCATCACGCATATGGGACATACCAACTCTCCAACTTTCATCCCCCCTTACCTGACCTCAGTTTTTTTTAAGGTACTTTTGCACCCTATATTTGTAATAATTCTATAAATGCAGACCACGTCAGGTGGAACTGATCTGGTTTACCTGCCAGGAGGAGTCTTATCTCTTCTAGGTGTAATGTTTCGAACATATTTGAAATCCACATGTTTATAGTTCGTATTGGAGCCTTTTTCCAAACTTTTAGGATTAGCTTTTTTCCAGTTATTAACCCATAGTGTATTAGTTTCTTTTGGAACACATTTAGTTCTGGACTATCTTCCGTTATTCCGAAGATAATCCATTCTGCTTTGGGTATCAGTTTTATTTTAAATAATTTTGTAAAGATTTCAAAAATTTCAATCCAAAATGTTTGAATTTTTGTACAGAAAACAAATGAGTGCGCTATAGTAGCTTCTTGAGATTGACATTTATCACAGATGGATGATACATTTGGGAACATTTTATGGATTTTAGTTTTGGAATAATATAATCTATGTAAAATTTTAAATTGTATTAAAGTGTGTCTTACATTAATCGAACATTTATGCACGTTTAATAGGTGTTCATTCCACCTTTCCTTTGAAATTTTAATAGCTAATTCTTGTTCCCAGTCTCTTCTGATACCTTCCGTAGATGGTATTTCTACATTTAAGATAATATAATACAAATATGATACTTAGTTTGCTGTTTCAGCTTTTATCTGCATTGCATCATCCAATACATCTGCTGGGCTATTATAATGATCTTTTGTATATTTTTTCAAATAGTCGCATATTTGAAAATATTTAAAATATTGATTATTTCCGAGTTTATATTTTATTTGTAATTGTTGAAATGATAGTAATTTTCCAGTTTCATACAGGTCACCGAACGTTTTAATTCATAGTCTATCCCAGTGTGTGAAAGATTTATCTATAATAGAGGGATTAAATGAAGGATTATTAACTATGGGAGATAAAAGTGATACATTTTTTAATTTTAAATTTTGTTTTATTTGTTTCCAAATTCTGATTGTGCTATGTATAATTGGGTTCTTATTATAATTTATGTTATTCAGTTTCATTGGTGAGAGGAGGATCGCTCCAATGTTTCCAGAGGAGCAATCCTCTCTCTCCATTACAATCCAGTCCACTTGCTGGGCAGAGTTATCCATCAGTTGAATCATATTTTTAATATTTACTGACCAATAATAATACATGAAATTAGGTAGTGCTAAGCCCCCTAATACTTTAGGTTTGTTCAAGTGAGTTCTTTGTATTCTATGTGATTTATAGTCCCATATAAAATTAGTGATATCTGAGTCCAATTTAAAAAAAACCTTCTTTGGTAGGTATATAGGAATCGATTGAAATAGGTATAAAATTTGTGGTAGAAAATCATTTTTATTGCATTTATTCGGCCTATTAAAGACATCGGGAGCGTTTTCCAAAATTTAATTAGTGTGTTTAATTTATTAAGTAGAGGATCAAAATTTGCTTTAAACATACCTTGATATGTTCTAGTAATTTCGATTCCCAAGTATTTAAATTTTTCTGTAGCTATTTTAAAAGGGAATTTTAAAAGATGTGTTGAGTCTTTCGGTTTTATTGACATAATTTCACTTTTATTCCAATTTATTCTGTATCCAGAAAAAGATCCAAAGTCTTCAATTAAATTTAATATATTTGGTATAGTGATTTGAGGTTTTGTAATGTACAGTAATATATCATCCGCGTATAAAGATATTTTATTATTTGAATATTTAGTATTGTACCCATGGATATCAGGATGTATTCTAATTTTTTCTGCTAACGGTTCAATAATAAGAGCAAACAACTGTGGTGATAATGAGCATCCTTGTCTATTTCCCCTTGATAGTTGAAATTTCGAGGATAATATGTTATTAGTTAATATTCTAGCTGTAGATTTATTATATAATAATTTAATCCATAGAATAAAATTCTCTCCCAGTTGGAATTTTTGTAATACTTTATCCATATAATTCCATTCTACTTGGTCAAATGCTTTTTCAGCATCCAGTGAAATAATTGATAATTCTTGTTCTTCAGATTTATGTGAGTGCATTATGTTAAGTAAACGTCTCATATTGTTAGATGAATATCTCTTAGGGATAAACCCCGTCTGATCTGGGTTTATTAGTTTACTAATATATTTACTTAATCTTCTAGCTAATGTTTTCGCTAATATTTTTTGATCTGTGTTTAACAATGCTATAGCTCTATAAGAACCCGGTTCTTCTATATCTTTGTCTTTCTTAAGTATTAGTGTAATCGTTGATTCCGCTAATGTATCAGGTAGTATTTGTTTTTTAAAAGCATATTGGTACATTTTTTGTAATCTTGGTATAATTTTGTCATAGAAGCTTTTATAAAATTCATTAGTAAATCCATCAGGACCTGGTGTTTTTCCATTCTTTAGTGAGTTTATTGTATCTTCTAATTCCTTAATTGAGATTTGTGCTCCCAATTCCTCTTGTTCCTTCAACTCTAACTTTGGAAGATTACGATTATCCAAAAACTCTGTCATTTCATTGGAGTCAGTTATCGTTTTCGATGTATACAAATTCTCATAAAATTGCGCAAATCTTTTATTAATATCCTTCGGTATGGTTAATAATTCCCCTCTATCTGATTTAATCTTTGGGATCGTATGTTCTTTTTCTCGTTTTTTTTACAGGAGGTTGAGAGACCAAGCAGCAGAATGAATGCAGCAAATTTATCTCCACAAACAGTTAAGAAACTCAGTCCTTACACCTCCTCCGTCCTTGTAGTCACTATATTACCTTAATATATTCTTATTGCTATATAACCTTGCACTATTCTTATTGCTATTCTACTATATTTTATCACTGTATACACTTCCTGTTACTCACTTACCTTAAATTCGTATTTTGCCCGTACAAACCCTTAGTCACCTAAGGTGGTATCCACAAAATACTTTATTCTGCCCGTACAAACCCCTGCCCTCTCAGGGTGGTATCCACAGAATGCCATATTCTGCCCATACAAACCCCTGCCCTCTCAGGGTGGTATCCACAGAATACTCTATTCTGCCCGTACAAACCCCTGACCTCTCAGGGTGGTATCCACAGAATGCCTGCCTCGTCCGTGCAACCCCTGACGTCTCAGGGTGGTATCCACGAGGTCTAATAAACTCTTACCTGCCTCGTCCGTGCAACCCCTGGCCTCTCAGGGTGGTATCCACGAGGTCTCAATAAACTCTTAATAATATCACACAATGCAATGCTGTACTTTCTTATCACAAATATTATTTACTCACCACACAGCGCAGCCTTCTCGGACAATCCTCCGGGCCTCCTTTTTAGAACAATTTAGTGCTAGATTCTTTGGTCGGAGAGACCTTCTAACTACCTAGGCACTTCTGTGCCCCAATGGCTTCCCATGTTCAACAGGTTATTAGTCCAAATGAAGCGGAAAACCACATAATTTTATAGGTGGCCACCCTTTTCCTGTTGTCCCTAGGAGCCAAGAGGGGCTGGGAAATGCCCTGTCTGTTTGTCTTTTAATTAACGGTCTCTTACCGACCCTGCTCGCTGCGCCAATTTTGTCGTGGTTTTAAGACTCAAAGTTTGGATAAGATGACACAGACACGGAGAATTCTTCAAGACGACGAAAAGCCTTTATTTGCAAACAACTTTTGGCTTGGAACATTCAGAGACAACACGGCCTGGTCTCTCTCTAATTGTTCTCTGATCTACAGCAACAAGCACCATTTTATTACACTCTTTCAGCCTTATCTTCGGCTACTTGGTATGCATGCTCCTATAAATTTAATCTCACTATGTCCTTGCTCTTTAACTTTTAATCTCTGAGCCGACCATAACTAAAGCAAAATAAAAAACAAGACGTAGCTTGTTTTTGTGCCATGATGTCTGTTCACATAAAAATAGCTTTTATAAATGTTTCAAGCACATTACTAGATAAATGTTAAATGCTGCAAAACTAACAATCACGTGAGTCTGAGTACAATAAGCTGATGTCTGATTACATAAAATAGCTGACATCTCAACTGGCTATGATGAATGTTTTAATTATTTGTTCTTCTATATAATTTCTTATATAACTTCTATAGAAGCTGCATGTGAGGCTGGGAAAGCACATCCCAGACCCACAAACCCTCAGCATAGGAGCACCACAAGGCTGTGTACTCTCCCCTCTCCTCTACTCTCGCTACACCAATGACTGCACTTCCACTGACTCCTCTGTCAAGCTTCTCAAGTTTGTGGACGACACAACCCTGATTGGACTGATCCAGATGTGGGATGAAACCGGAGCACATGGAGGAAATGGATGCGGTCGCAGGGAGAACATGCAAACTCCACACACACAGCACCGAAGGATAGGAATGTACCCGGGTGTCTGGGGTTATGAGGCATACCAGCTCCGCCACTGTGCTGCCCTGCAGAATGTACTGAAACCACTTGGAGAAACCCCTGGCACCTGGCAGGCAACACATCATCCTGAAGTCTCCTTCACTGCACCAGCATCTCCCATCTGTCCCCTGATTATCATGGTTCCAGTCACCATGGCTCTGCTTATTTCTATGTACTGTACATCAGGGCCACCCACCCGCAACAGAAACCAAATCGTGTCACTTGTGAGTGATGGCAATTGCCACATTGGAGTCCTGCCCTCTCTGCCTATTCCCTCTGCCTTTCCTGGTTGCCGCTCAACTGCCTGTGCCTGCGCCTTTGTGTCCACCTGCCTAAAGCTCCTGTCTACGCTGCCCTCATCATCACCACTATTCCTCAGGGAGTTAAACGCAGTTCCAGCCACACTATGTGGTTGGCTCAGCAACTACATTTGGACGTACTTCCCGCAGGATGGTCTCCAGGGACACTGGCAGTTTCTCCTGCAGGAGGAGTCTCTGACCGCCATCTCTCAGCCGCAAAGACCACAGAGGAAAGGAAAAGGCCGTGCCTCATCTTACCACCGCTCAGATTCCTCGCCAAAGCCTCAGCATTCTCACAATGGCCGCTCAGCTGCTGCAGAACCCCCTCTCTAGGGTCCGCTCACTGTGCCTGGCGGGACTAAAGGAATCGGATGATGCAATCATAAAGAAAGGCTAGAGACGCCCCTATCTCCTGAGAAGATTGAGGAGGTTTGGTATGTCGACGAATAGTCGCTTAAACTTTTACAGGTGTACGGTAGACCCTATGGACCGGTTGCATCATGGCCTGGTTCAGCAACTCGAATGCCCAGGAATGAAGGAGCTTACAAAAGGTGATGGACACTGCCTGCTCCATCACAGATACTGATCTCCACACCATTGAAGGGAGCTACAGGAGGCACTACCTCAAAAAGGCAGCCAGCACCATCAATGACACACATGCTCTCAGCTCATTACCTTCAGGAACAAGGTACAGGTGTCTGAAAACTATGATTACCATGTTCATTAGCTTCTTCCTAACAACCGCCAGCCTCTTGAATACCATGAAAGTCTAACTAAACTTTGAACTGTCTCAAGTCAAGTTTTATTGGGTTGCACTAAGTACTTTGGGCTATTTTGTACCAGTTCCTGAGGTTATTCGTTTGTTGATTTTCCCCCTTAATTATTTCCTCTCTATGAGTATTGTGCTTACATCCCTTTTATGCAGCTGCAAGAATGTAATTGTTCTGTTGTACATCTGACAATTAAACAGTCTTGAGTTTTTTTCTATTGCTTCACTTTGTCAACCTGTCACATTTTTTCCCTATTCTGATGTTTAATATTTGTAAATTTTTTAAAAATGAAATACAGATATTGTGCTAGTTTATGTTGTAATAGTTGATGTTGTATAAATTTCAGCAGTTCCTTGTGGTATCTGGTACCACAGGGAGGGCTGGTACTGATATCACTTTATCTGTGGCAATAATAATAATAATAGATTTTATTTATATAGCGCTGTTCAGGACTCAAAGTCGCTTGACTGGCTCTGAACCACCGTTGGAGACAGTTCCGTGCTGTGCTGCCTGCGAGCTGCGTCCAGTTTCCCCCCGACCGCACGGCTTCAGGCTGAACCCGGGGAACTGGTGACGACCACCGGCAAGAGCGGAACTCGCTATCAAAACATGGAGGGGACGGGGGACACAATTTTTTGACGGACACGCGCGCATGCGCACACTCACACACACACGCGCGCGAGGCTTCGGAGGCTCAATCCAGCGCTAAATGCAGCTCAACTCTGCCTGTCTTCACCGGGTTAACTACAGCCCTGACTGGACTGACGGGATACCAGCGCTGCTTCTCCGCGCTGGCCATATTTCCCGCAAGTCCAGGAAGGCTGTAGGCTCACCTGGCGGGACAGGCAGAGTTAGCTGGGTTTAGCGCTGCTTCTCTGCGTTGGCCCGTCTGACTGCCGACCAAAGATCCTATAGCGGAGGATCTTTGCTGCCAACCTCTCTGGCCACCCGCTCTCTGGACGAGAGAGACGTCGGTCAGCAGGCAATGGGGGCGGGACATGATAATTCATGAGGGGGGGGTACTCGGGTGCGGACGGGACAGCGCCGGAGACCCGGTCGGGATGGATCCTGCCTGCGCTGTATCCTCAGTCCCACCGCCCCCCCACTCATGAATTATCATGTCCCGCCCCCATTGCCTGCTGACCGACGTCTCTCTCGTCCAATCGGCGCCCTCGTTCTTCAGTCCCACCCCCACTGTCTCGCGGAAAGCGGAGATTTCACCGGGTTTTAAAATCCGGATCACAAAAACTTGGGGGGATGTCCCCCACCTCTCAAAACATGGAGGGGACGTGTCCCCTCTGCCCCCCCCCCTGGTTTTCCGCCCCTGCCACTGGCAAAGCTGCAAACCAGCGGGTGTTGCACACAGTCCACAGGCTCTCATTTAGACAGGCGGGAAGAGAGAGGGGAAGGTATTGACTGGGCTCCAAGGTGCGGAGAGTCTGGGACCAGGAACTGCTCCAAGGGGGGGGGGGGGGGGGGGGGGAGAGAGTCTTCAGGTCCCACAGACGCCACTGAATACACATCTTTCCCAGTGTGAATCCAAATTTAATGTTTTAAATTAGCCCGCCTCCTCATGCCAAGAATCCTTTGATTAAACATTTAACTCTCCCTCTCTGTCACAGATCAGAGCTAGAAGACCATGTATGTCCCGCCTAGGGGAAGGGGGGTTGATGGTGGGGCTGGGGAGATGTCGGCCTGTGTTCCCGATCAGATGTCGGGAACAGTGATCGATTTCCATCTTTCAGATGGGTTACCTGCTGCTAGTGGCATCTGCAGTCAGCAGTGGAAGTCGGGATTGAACGTGGGTTTCCGGAGCGGAGGCAGTAACTTTAATGTACGGAGGTAGACAAAAATGCTGGAGTAACTCAGCGGGTGAGGCAGGCAGCATCTATGGTCGAGACCCTTCAGACACATGTACATACAGTCTCGGCACTCCCCACATGAAGTGCTCGGCCATTACAGAGAGCAAACTGGACACTCCTTCCCAGTGTCAAAGCAAATGTGAACACTTGAACTCTCACAGGAGACACTCGAGAGATGATCTGATCAAAGTCCACGAGAAGGAAGGAGATGGACTATAGTTGCTGGTTATTCCCGGGAGTGAATTAGTGGGATGAGGTGCCAATCTCCACTCCCTCAGCTCCTTCCTGGGATTGGCTGTGACTGGGTTCAGCAGGATATAAATTGCAGCAGCTTGTGCCCAGAGTATTGGACCCACCTGAGGTGAGGCCAGCTTGTTGGAGACCGACACAGTGAGTACCAGAGGGACTGTTTGTGTGTTGCTGACACACGGGACTGGCTGCTGGTTCTCTGTTTCTATGGATCGACACCAAGTGAAATGAAATGGGAATTCTTTGTTTCAACAGGTCGGAGGCAGGATGAAGCCCTTCGTTACAATTGTGCTTGTGATGAGCATTTACTTGCCGGGATCGGACAGTACAGGTTAGTACTTATTCTGACGTGAGGAGTTGCTGAGTGCAAGCATCAGTCGTGGTGCATCTGAGGACAGAGGGACTGAGGAGCATGCAGGGCAGCAGAAGCCCGGACTCAATTCCCGGTCTGTGCCGAGGCAGCAGGTCTCTCTTTGTGGTTCTGAAACTCACTATCAGGAAAACCCTAGCCTATTAGATATGGCAGGAATGGGACACATCCATTAACAATACCCGGTGGGTGGGAACATTGCGACTTCAGAACACTGAGATGAATTTCAATTATGCTTGCAAAGTGCATTTATCTGCGCTGCAAGACACAGCATGGACAGTGGTCCTTTAGCCCATTTTGACCAGCTCTTTGTAAATGCAGTTTTGCTAGTCCCTCTCGAAGGCCCTGCAGATGCATCTGAATGCAGATTTGTATCTGCTGCTCCCGATATCTGTCTCAGTATTTTCTCCACCCCATATAACCCCCACATCTGAACAGTGTTCCTCATCATTTTCATTTTCCTTTGCAGGATTCTAAAGAAAGTTGAGGAGAATGTGCTGGAAGCCCAAACTTATGAAGTTGGTCAGGATCTTCCTCAGACCTGGCCTTTCATTTCCTACCCCACTCCCTCTTGGGAAAGTTAAAGGGCTGTCCCACTGTACGAGCTAATTCAAGAGTTCTCCCGAGTTTCCCCTGATCCGAACTCGGAGAATTACGGTAATAGCCGCTCGTAGGTACTCGGGACTCTCGTGGACATTTCAACATGTTGAAAAATCTTCACGAGCTTACCGCGTTTCCCGAGTACCTGCCGTTAGCGTTACGAGCCGCTAAGAGACGTCTCGAGCTCCGACGTAGCCGCTACGTACATTCTACGTGCTTACCATGAGTTTGATTTGTTTTTAAACTCGGGAGAGCTCTTGAATTAGCTCGTACAGTGGGACAGGCCCGCGATCTCTGGTTTCCCAGTGCTCCACGACTTGCTGCATCAGCTCTGGCTGATTCATCAGAACAATTTCAGCAAAGCTCCATTCTTTACGAGCTGGAAACAGACTTTAAAGCAGGTTCTGCAGAACACACTACAGAAACCTTTCCCACTGTCTCTCAGATTTAAATAAAACATCCCTTTGCAGAAAACGGCTCGCTAGTTACTCTGTGCTCCATCTCAGATGGTAAAGCTGCAACTTTAAACTGACATATGACAATCTTAACTCTTCACATTTTACAGGATTGGATGCAAAATCAGTGATATTCTCAAGCAAAACATCCAACAGCTTCGTCAGGTTGCATGCGCCTGACTTCACCAATTTGACCGCCTTTACTGCCTGTTTCAGGGCAGCCTCTGAAGCGACTCACTCTTACAGTTTGCTCTCCTACGCAACGAGCTTTTCCGACAACGAACTGCTGATTTGGGAAGAATCTAAAACACAACTCTGGCTGTATTTGGGAAATTTTGTAACTGAGTTTTACATCCCAGACATGAATTCTTTACTGAGACACATCTGTGTGACCTGGGAGTCTCAAGGGGGTGAGATAACAGTCTGGGTCAATGGGAGACGCAGTGTAAGGAAGGTTGGTGGAAAGGGTCAGGTTGTGAAAGGGTCTGGTCAGTTTATTCTAGGTCAGGAACAAGACTCAGTCGGTGGAGGTTTTGACGCCAGCCAGTCCTTTGTCGGAGAGATAACTGATGTTCACCTGTGGGATCATGTTCTCCAACCTAATGACATAGAGATGATCAGTCAGGGTTGTTTCAGTAAAGAAGGGAACATCATTGACTGGAGATTAACAATGTTTACATCACGAGGGTACGTAAGAATTAAAGATAATAATGATTGCACGTTTTGAATTTTCTGGCTACAAAAAACAATAAAATGTGCAGAGGAAAACCCAATGTCCTCAAACTGCACTTGTTGAATATGACCTTACATTGCGATATTTCCTCTCTAAACCAGATCAGCAGAATTAGTGGTGTTGATTCCAGAATAAAGGGCTGTTTACGTCGACCTAAGGGACAACTCACTGAGTCCAGGGATTGCTCAGAACAGACAAGTCCGCCCTCTTTAACCAGACTCCCCTCCTCGTCTATTCTGCTGAAGCCCTTCCTCAAATCCCACCGGGAACAGTTGGGCATCCCAGTTAAAAGGTGCAGCAGTACAGAGCATTTGGTGCCATCTCTCTGACACACACATGTAGACAAGAAAGCGTCAGGGGCACGGGGGTGGTGGTGATGGGCAGACACGGACTGTGGGAAAGTCCCTGTGGTGGAGGCTGATCCTGTCTTGATTTAGATTGTACTGATTGGAATTATTACTGTCTCTCTCTGTATTACCCTCTTGATTTCACATTGTTTGTTCCACCAAGGTTTGGAAAGCTCACAATGTGTTCTGTGCTTCCAGTGACTGTGAATGATCATTGCAGTTTCATCAGCTTAATAAACGAGCATCAAAACAAAAAGGATAATGCGTGTGAATGAGTTTGTGTGTGTGTGTGTCTGGTCTCCAGTTAAAACTCAGTGCACTATCTGTGCCTATCCCTCAATCATGGCACAGCCCAGTGTGGAGCTGATCTGCTGGCAGTAAGATCACTTTAGCCTGAGAGACGATGAAACAACCCGGGTGATTGTGAATCCGTGGGGAACTGGGGAGAACTCCATTGACTGGTGTAAGGTGTAGCACCCTGGAGATAGTGATCTCAACTCCATAAGTTTTAAGATTGTTTTGAATAAGTGAAGGTCAGCACCTTGGGGAATGCACTAAACTGGAGTAAGGGAAATTACAACATTATTGGGCAGGAACTAAGGAGAGTAAATTGAGAGCAGTTGTTTTGGGGTAAATCTCCATCTGACATGTGAGTCATTTAAAGACCACCTGATCAGAGCTCAGGATTAGCATGTTGCAGTTAGGAAAGATAAGGGAACCTTGGACGACCAAATAGGCTGTACATTTGATCAAAGGTTAAAAGTAAGGATTATGAAGATGACACCAGTCTTAGACTGAGTGTGTTAGCAAACCAATTCAGCTCAATTTTATGTCATTGGGAACTAGGTAGAAATAACACTTGGCTGGTGCCATACATTGGAAAGTGTTGATGGTTCCTTTTGTTCCTGGACAATAATCTTAATTCCAGATCATTCCTTATGTTGGAACTCTTGACCCAATTTATTTGTTGTCATGAATATGGGAAATGCTGGTCATTGTTGCTTAATTTTAATCAATGAATACACACAGCAGTTCACGAGTTGGGCAACATTCAGAAATGGCTGCTAATTAGTAAGTAATATTTATATTACAATATAGGAGGAATGATTGGTGGGTTTGTACGTGACACAAAAGATGATGGTGCTGTGCATAGAAGGTTGTCTGAACCTACAGCAGGATTTCAATCAGATGAAAAGTTGGGCAGAGCATTGGCAGATGGAATTTATACCAGACGAGTGCAAGGTGAATGCATGTTGGGAAGTCTAAATGGGGTAGGACATACAGTAAATGGCAGGGCATGAAGGAATGTCGATGAACAGAGGGGTCTTGGGGAACAAGTATACAGGTCACTGAAAGTGCCAACATGGGTAGATAGGGTGGTAAATAAAGGAAATGCCACACTTGCTATCATAGGTTATATAAGTGGGTAGTTTATGTTGCAACTTCACAAACCTTGGTCAAGCCATACTTGGAGCACTGTGTGCAGTTCTGGTTGCCACCCTACAGGACAGATAGGATTACACCGGACAGTTTACAGAGGACATTCATTGGGACGTTGTCTGGACTGGCAGACTTTAGCTACGGGAAATGATTAAGAGGCTGGGCTTGTTGTGCCTAGAAAGACAATGATTTGAGTTTCCTGATATATATAAAATATAGCGTACAGGCAAGTTTTTTGCCCATGGAAGTGGTAGAAAAAAGGCCAGAGGTTTAAAGTGATTTCCAAGGGGATTGGGAAGAAAGTTTTTATATATAGAGATTGTTTGATATCTGGAACGTTGCCAGAGGAGACAGAATCAGATACAATATAATTTAAGATCAGCTGGACAAGTAGGGGGCAGCACGATGGTGCAGCAGTAGAGTTGCTGCCTTAGAGCGTCGGAGACCTGGGTTCGATCCTGACTACGGGTGCTGTCTGTACAGAGTTTGTACGTTCTCCCCGTGACCTGCATGGGTTTTCTCTGAGATCTTCGGCTTCCTTCCCCACTCCAAAGATGCTCAGGTTTGCAGGTTAATTGGCTTGGTAAATGTAAAAATTGTCCCTAGTATGGATAAGATAGTGTTAATGTGCAGGGATCGCTGGTCGGCACAGACCCGGTGGGCCAAAGGGCATGTTTCCGCGCTGTATTCTCTAAAGTATTTAAATAGACAAGGCAGGGAAAGGATAAGGACCTAATTTGAGCAAATGCGATTAGTGCGGATGTGTAAAAAGGATGTGAAGGGGTGTTTCTGTGCTGTATGACTCTGTAATTCTATTATCAGGCAATGACCATCTCCAACAAAGAGATTGGTAACACTTTTCGAACAACATTCACTGGTACATGGACAGCCACCACATGGGCCTTGACAAAGACAGTCCCGGGTCCAATGATATGGGCTCCACCATGGTTGGGAGTCTCTCCCTGCTGCAGCCTTCTTCCACCTTCTCAGCCGCCGGACAAACACCATCCTCGGCCTGCTCCACCGCTGAGGTCGTCTTCTTGGGCCGCGCTTTGTCAGGGAACTCCCCCTCGACCTTCCTGCCATGAGGCCAGCTTACAGGATCTAAGGCACACGCATATGTCTCCACTACAAGGTGGCGACCCTCAGAGAAGTCCCAGCCTCACAAACAACTCAACACAATAAATAATGTATAGCAGCCTGGGGCAAGATGGTTTGCCCGTGATTTAAATTTAGTGCTAATTTCAAATCTGAAAATCTATTTGTAATACTCTAACCTGTGAGGAATAGCTTAAAGACAAAGGGTTGGAGAATAAATCATAACAGTTTTGACCAATGTTTACCAATGGCACAAACTGAGTTGTACTGCAAAGCACAAGTCTAAAATTAAACATATGACTTTGGTTAAGAATAAGGAGAAAGCCTTGATAATCCGGAGGCGGGATCTACAAGGGATAAAGCAGGCTGCTTTCTGAATTGCGAAAATCCAGAAAGATATGTAAAAAGACGAAGAGATCTATATGTAACTAGACCAAGTGCAGACCCGTTGGGTCTGTCTCCCCAACGTGCGTTTGCGGGGGTGGGTGTGGGGCTGCGGCGTCACACTAACCACCCACCCGTTGGGTCTGTACCTCCAAAGCACGGTTGCGGGGTGTGAATCTGGCACCAACAAACATACACACTCATCACACCCCTTGATATTATCTTAATATTTTAATTTTCTTCTTTTATCCCATCTCCACCCTATCCACTGATGAATAGCACTCACCTCTCGGGTGCGTCTCGAGGGTGGGGGGGCACAGAGAGAAAATTTAATGTTAGAAAAAAAATTGTGAGGAGGATGGAGAGGAAGTGGGGTGGGGAGAGAGGAGGGGGAGAGAGAATGGGGGTGGAGAGAGGAAGGAGGATGGGGAGAGAGGTGAGGGGGGTGTTGTTGGAGCTGGCGTGCATGATTCGATCCGCGGGTTGTGAAGAGAGAAGGGCAGAGAGAGAGAGAGGGGAGAGACAGTGAGACTGGTACACAAAAAAAAGCTGGAGAAACACAGCGGGTGCAGCAGCATCTATGGAGCGAAAGAAATAGGCAACTCTTTTGGCCGAAACCCATCCTCAGTCTGGTTTTGTCCCGAAACGTTGCCTATTTCCTTTGATCCATAGATGCTGCTGCACCCTCTGAGGTAATAGGTTTTTTTTGTGTACCTTCGATTTTCCAGCATCTGCAGTTCCGTCTTAAAGACAGAGAGACTGTTGGTGGGCTGTTTCCCCAACGCGCGTTTGAGGGGGGGGGGGGTGATGCGGCATCACACTCACACTATAAAGGCTCTGTCTTACCTGTTTGCGGTCATCGGCGGTGAAACGCGGCGTCGCCGGTAGCAGGGACCGCACGGCAACGGCGAGAACGCCGAGCCTATCCACTGGAGCGCCGCACGGATGCTGCACGGGGGCCGAGTAATTCAAACACGGCGGGTCCCACGTGCTCGCGGTAAGTAAAAAAAAGGGCGGGTCAACTGCGATGACGTCGGCCCGCCGCACGTGACTCACGAGCGGCGGCCGTCCTGATCACGGCGCTGTAGCGGTGGCTGTGCCTGCGGCCGCACGGTCCCGGAATAGTGCGTTCTCACGAGTGCGCGGTCTATGGCGGCAGATTCTTCCCGTTTCGCCGCCAATGACCGCAGACTCGTGAGACAGGCCTTTAACCACCCCCCAAACACAGGCGGGGGAAGGGGGGGAGTGGAAGATGGGGTGGGGAGAGAAGAGGGGAGAGGGAGACGGGGTGGGGAGAGAAGAGGGGGGAGGGAGGGGAGAGATTGGTGAGGGAGAAGAGAGCAGGGTGGGGGAGAGGGAGGAGAGTGGGGAGTGGTATGAGAGCGGGGAGGGCAGGAAGTGGGAGAGGGGATGTTAGAGGTAGAGAGAGGGGATGAGGGGAAGGGGAGAGGAGTAGGGGGAAGAGAGGGAGAGTGGAGGGAGACAGGTGGGGGAGGGAGAGGGGAAGAGTGGGGAGTGAGGGGCAGCGGGGAGTGGTGCAAGAGAGAGGGGAAGGGGGTGGGGGGAGATGGGGGTGAAGAGGGGTGGTGGAGGGGGAAGAGAGGGTGTGGGAGGGGGAGAGGAGAGAGGGGGATGAGTGGGGAGGGTGAGTTGAAGTAGGAGGGGTAGGGACAGTCCATCTGTTCCCCATTCCCTATCACCCCCAATCCTCTTTCTCTATTCCCACACGTGACGACGCCCTTCGACACAGGCTGCGGGGGTGGGGCTGGGGATGTGGCTGCTGCAAAGGCATATGTAAATGGATCCATTCCGATTTGTCATCTGTGAGCATTGGGCATTGTGACATCACACAACGGAACCTTCATTAACATTCTATTGCTGAGAGCTGTTTTTTTAACATTTAGAAATTTCCCCATTCCCTATCACCCCCACACATGACGACGCCCTTCGACACAGGCTGTGGGGTTGGGGGGAGGGGCTGCTGCAAAGGCATATGTAAATGGATCCATTCCGATTGGACATGTGTGAGCATCGGGCATTGTGACATCACACAATGGAAATTTCACTAACATTCTATTGCTGAGCTGTTTTTTTAAACATTTTGAAATGTTGGGGTGGGGGGGGGGAGAAGTATTTTATTTTAAAAAGTGTACATAAACACGACCAAATTTAATCAGGAGTGTCTATTCGTAAAGATAAATGTAATCTCTTTAGAAATGGTAAAAAAATATCGGCGTTTCCACGTGCTGTGTGGGCCTAGGGCGGTATCAAAGGGGATTTGTGACACAAGTCAGGCGGATGGCAGACACAAATCAGGCAGCCACAGAGTTTTAATATAATACTAGACCAAGTGCAGACCCGTTTGGTCTGGACACCGAACGTGCATTTGCGGGGGGGTGGGGGTGGTGCTGTTGCGTCACACTAACCACCCCCTTTCCTCCAAAGCACGGAATCCGGCACCCACAAACACACACTCATCACACCCCTTGATATTATTTTAATTTTTTAATTTGCTTCTTTTATCCCATCTCCACCCTATCCACTGACGAATAGCCCTCACCTCTCATGTGCGTCTAGAGGGGGGGGGCATAGAGAGACAATTTAATGTTTGAAAAAAAAAATTGAAGTGGGCGAGGAGGAGGGTGGAGAGGAAGGGGGGAGAGGAAGGTGGTGAGAGAAGAGGGGGAGAGAGGAGAGGGGTGGAGAGAGGAAGGAGAGGATGGGGAGAGGTGAAGGGGGGTGTTGGAGCGGGCGTGCATGAGTCGATCCGCGGGCTGTGAAGAGAGAAGGGCAGAGAGAGAGAGAGAGAGGAGAGACAGAGAGACTTGTATACAAAAAAAAGCTGGAGAAACAAAGAGGGTTCAGCAGCATCTATGGAGCGAAGGAAATAGGCAATGCTTTGGGCCGAAGCCCATCTTCAGAAGGTTTTTTTTCTGAAATGTTCTGAAAAGACAGAGAGACTGTTGACGGGCTGTTTTCCCAACGCGCGTTTGCGGGAGGGGGTGGTCTGCGGCATCACACACACTAACCACCCCCCAAACACACTCGGGGGGAGAGGAAGATGGGGTGGGGAGAGAAGAGGGGAGAGGGAGACGGGGTGGGGAGAGAAGAGGAGAGGGGGAGGGAGGGGAGAGGGGGGGGAGGATAGGGGAGAGATTGGTGAGGGAGAAGAGAGCAGGGTGGGAGAGAGGGAGGGGGAGGAGAGTGGGGAGTGGTAGGAGAGCGGGGAGGGCAGGAAGGGGGGAAAGGATGTTAGAGGTGGAGAGAGGGGATGAGGGGAAGGGGAGAGGAGTAAGGGGAAGAGAGGGAGGGGAGGGAGGGGAAGGGGAGAGAGGTGGGGGAGGGAGAGTGGAAGTAGGAGGGGTAGGGACAGTCCATCTGTTCCCCATTCCCTATCACCCCCAATCCTCTTTCTCTATTCCCACACACGTGACGACGCCCTTCGACACAGGCTGTGGGGTTGGGGGGGAGGGGCTGGGGCTGCTGCAAAGGCATATGTAAATGGATCCATTCCGATTTGTCATCTGTGAGCATTGGGCATTGTGACATCACAAAACGGAACCTTCATTAACATTCTATTGCTGAGAGCTGATTTTTTAACATTTTGAAATTTCCCCATTCCCTATCACCCCCACACACGTGACGATGCCCTTCGACACAGGCTGTGGGGTTGGGGGGGAGGGGCTGGTGCTGGGGCTGCTGCAAAGGCATATGTAAATGGATTCATTCCGATTGGACATCTGTGAGCATTGGGCATTGTGACATCACACAACGGAATCTTTATTAACATTCTATGGCTGAGCTGTTTTTTAAAACATTTTGAATAGTTTTTGGGGGGGGGAGAAGTATTTTATTTTAAAAAGTGTACATAAACACGACCAAATTTAATCAGGAGTGGCTATTCGTAAAGATAAATGTAATCTGTTTAGAAATGGTAAAAAATATCGGCGTTTCCACGTGCTGTGTTGGTCTAGGGCGGTATCAAAGGGGAATTTTGACGCCGGACGGACAGCCACAGAGTTTTAGATGGATAGATAAGATAGATAAGAAGAGAAAGAAGAGAAAGAAGAGAAGGAAGAGAAGGAAGAGAAGGAAGAGAAGGAAGAGAAGGAAGAGAAGGATGAGAAGGATGAGAAGGATGAGAAGGATGAGAAGGATGAGAAGGATGAGAAGGATGAGAAGGATGAGAAGGATGAGAAGGATGAGAAGGATGAGAAGGATGAGAAGGATGAGAAGGATGAGAAGGATGAGAAGGATGAGAAGGATGAGAAAGATGAGAAAGAAAGAAAGAAAAGAAAGAAAGGTAAGATAAGAAAGGTAAGATAAGAAAGGTAAGATAAGGAATATAAGATAAGAAAGATAAGATAAGAAAGATAAGATAAGAAAGATAAGAAAGATAAGATAAGATGATAAATAGATAGATAGATAGAGATAGATAGATAGATATATATGTAAAATATTTAGGACAAGTGGTGAAAGTGGAACTATAAATGGTTAGAAATTAAATGTTAGAAATTAAATGTCACCTATCCATTCAGTCCATAGACACTTCTTGACTCGCTGAGTTACTCCAGCACTTTGTGTTTAACTCAACATTCCAACATCAGCAGTTCCTTGTGTCTCCTGGTAAGAAATTATGGTACAGCTCCAAAAGCCTTGGCAAGACCACATCTTGAATACTATGATCACACCCATGAAAAGAGATAATGAGTTTGGAGGAAGTACAGGGCTGATATTCCAGAATGAAACATGAAAATTAATTTCCAAGGATACGTATATTAGGGTGGTGGGAATTTTAAATCGGTACTAAAATATCGTGATTCTGCAGCTGTTTGACTGTAGCTGACAAGCCTCTCCAACACTGGGATTTTTTTAACCTATAGATGGTGGGATCTCGTAAAGAACATTCAGCAAAAGTTTAGGACACGCAGAACATAAATGGTAAATTAAAGCAGAAACATTCAATGGAAACCATGTCCTAGATTTCGACTGTGTGTTTACACCCATTTTATAGAATTCCCTTCATGTTACTATCATCAAACAATCTATTCCTTGTGACAGCTATCATGCTCTACATGGAGCATGGAGCATACAGCACACCATCCCTTGGGAGAAGTCATCGTTAAGGAATGAGCACCAACTTCCAGTTGAGTTACTGGCCATCGTACAGAATTTGTTGGTGCAGGCATGTGAAGTGTTGCCCTGGACAAACCTCAATTCCAAACATCTCTTCCCTCAAATCATATTTCTTCCGTTAACCGATGACTGATTTTAGGTCATGATTGCTAATTCTTCAGTTACCAAATCTTCAGGATACCCCAGTAAGCAAACTATGCAGAAACATTCACTGGATCATTAAAAAAAATATGCATCTTTTAATTCTACTTCAACACTCTTCCAAGTTAAAATATTGGAGATGGTGAACACAGATAACGCGACTGAATGTGGAGGTTAGAGGCAAGAGGTGCGGCTTCATTTCCAGGACTACATCCAGCCACGTTTAGTAATCCTATGTCAATTGATTCCACCTTTCAAAAGAAAAGATGCAACATTTATATCCTACAAATAATCCAACAGGATGCTCCCAGGACACAACCTAGAATATCAACAACAAATTATCTGTTGATTGTAGGAAGAAAGAGAAGAATGGAGGCAGAGTATAGCTATTCTGCATCGTCTCCAATAGGCAAGAGCTTCTGGCCAGCTATTGTCATGGACCATCCATACCAGTTGGTTCACATCTTGGGGTCAGTTCCTGTGATATTAATGCAGACTGGAGGAAGCCTCTACACTTCTTGTGGAGTGTTTACAGTGTCAGGGGAAGTGTCTGTGCTTAACTGTGCCTCAGCCCTCTTCCTCCTCTTCCAGTGGTACTGATGATTCTTGGATTTCAGGTGAGCTGCAAGGTAAGCAGAGTTCATTCAGCGATCATTCTCAATCTGGCACCCAGCTAATGTCTTCAACCCCAGCTGCCTCAACACTCCTTCACTTCATCTCACTCATGCAGCCTGGGTTATTTTCCTTATATGGCCTAATTCTTCTTACCTTTCCATTCCTGATCACCAAGAATGATTTTATCACACAATTCACAGACTCGCCGGTTCCTCTTCCCATCAATCTGATCATGAGCCGCGGTTAGTGGCAATGCTGCAGGTTGCTCTCCCTGTAAACATGGACGCAGTTGCCAAATAAGATTCACAGTACAAACACGAATCATCACACCAGTAAAACTAAAAGAGATTGAAATCACCAATCTGAATAAAATAATCATCTTTTAATCACCAGAAATGTCAAATTATTTTGAAAGAGTTATAATTTCAATCCTTCAAAGCATGCTTAATATCTTTGCCACCATTTTCATAGGTGTGGGTTAGTTTAATTTTAGTTTTAGAGATGCATCAGGGAAACAGGCCTTTCGGCCCACCAAGTCCACGCCGACCATTGATCACCCGTTCACACGTTTGATGTTATCCCACTTTGCCCACCCAATCCTAGTTAGAGTTGATAGAAATTACATGGGCTATCTTCATTTCAGAGTGACCCAATATGTTCTACAGCCATCACATAAGTCACAACAATGTAGGCAAGAGCCAGCAAATGTTCACAAAACAATATGCACATAACTTATATTATAACATAACACCTGACCAGATTAGCAATGTTGGTTGAAATATAATTTGACCAGGACACTGTGATACCTTGTTTTATCTGAATCGTGTCACTAGATCCGTTGCAGTAACCTTAGAAAGCAGCGTAATCTTGCATTACACATGGGTTTAATGTGGATTTATAGCTATGTATTAGTATTGCTATAACCAGTACAAGCAGACAGCATTTAAACCAGAAAAAAACCCTGCTGAGTGCCACTGATCATGAGTTTATGGTCGGAGTGTAAACGACTGAATGCACCACGTGCATGCATCAGGACTACAGGAGACGTACAAACACACATCACGTTTGGCCCAGCGTTCTGTACCTTTAAGAAGCTCTCGACAATCTGCAGAGCAGGTTGCAACACCGTCTCCTCCCATTGGTTGACAAAAGTCACATCCAGGCCATACACTGGTGGAATGTTCGTTCTGGTCCTTTAGAAATAAAATCATGCAGGAAGCGTCTGAAAGTACCCACTGATAGTTCACTGGGAGATAGTTCACTGGGAGATAGAGGATGGATTCCATCAACCTGAATATGTTTACAGGAATGTTCACTGCTAGTTTATTTATTAGCCTCACATGACCCTTTCTACCCAGTCTCCCACCACACACCTCCTTCACATTCTCCCGTTATATTTTCCAATACCACTTCCTCCATTTAACCATTTACAACAAATGCTGTTTTAAAAAGAAAGACACTTTAAAATTTCCAAATAATAAAGGACAAGCAGTGGTTAATCACAACAAGCATTAGACTATTTAAAATGTCCCATACTGTGTTTCCTCAGAATGTCACTTCCCAGCTTGGCCTCATCACCCAACAGTTTGCCCTGATTTTTCTGTTTCTCACCCTCTCTCCTGTACTTTTAACACCCCCCCTAATACATCTCTCCCAGCCGCCCCTTCCCCTAAGTTCTAAAAGCTTGCCACCCACCTCAGTTGATCCCCAAGTTCTGTGCATTGCTGCTGGCCTGTCTACAACAGCGGCTAGCAATCTCCCTCCATGTTGCTGCTCCTGGCATCTGGCCGTC
>JAXLNO010000263.1:0-99900 GCA_038087875.1 Malacoraja senta | reverse complement strand
TTCCTCAGAATGTCACTTCCCAGCTTGGCCTCATCACCCAACAGTTTGCCTGATTTTTCTGTTTCTCACCCCTCTCTCCTGTACTTTTAACACCCCCCCTAATACATCTCTCCCCAGCCGCCCCTTCCCCTAAGTTCTAAAAGCTTGCACACCCACCTCAGTTGATCCCCAAGTTCTGTGCATTGCTGCTGGCCTGTCTACAACAGCGGCTAGCAATCTCCCTCCAATGTTGCTGCTCCTGGCATCTGGCCGTCTCTGGTGCACCAACAACACCACAGTTTTAATGTAATGGATTTGTCCATGAAATGTATAATTCAGGTTATGAACTGTAAGTCGTGTAATTGTGCCGCCAATTAATGAAGGGAATTATGAGAGAGATGAGAGGTGGTCAGAGAGAGAGAGAGAGAGAGAGAAGAGAGAGAGGGAGGGGAGCCAAGAAAGGAGAGTGCATGCTAGAATGAGCTAAGAGACTGGGGTCTATAAGAAAGGATTGATAGTAAATAAGATACGAGTAAACACCACAGGCTAATTTCCTCTTGGCAATGTTTCCACTTACTGGAAATAGTGCAGGCCAAGATACTTCCTAAATGGAGTTAGACCAGCAGCTGACACACTGCCCATGCAGCAAGTGTGTTGCTGTAGCGGAGCCTGTATACTATGACACTACTCCATGAGTTCATAGTTTTGGCCTGTGCTGGCTCTTTGGCCAGACATATCCAATTAGCCCCAACCCGTGGGACAAAGACAAAAATCTGTGCGAACTCAGCGGGTCAGGCAGCATCTGCGGATGGAATAGACAGACGATGGTTTGGATTACTACTAGGTAGACAAAAATGCTGGAGAAATTCAGCGGGTGAGGCAGAATCTATGGGTTTGCTACTCTTCTTTAAACATTCATTTTTTGTTTGAAGAAAGGTCCTAGCTTAACAGTGCCGGCTCGAAGGGCCGAATAGCCTACTGTACCTATTGTCTATTGAAACATCGTCTGCAGAATGGAAATGCCTGTCCATTCCCTCCGTAGATGCTGCATAACCTGCTGAGCTTCTCCAGCACCGTATTTTACTCATGATTCCAGCATCTGCAGATTGTTATGTCTCCTGTGGTCCTTACTTGCTTCACATGGTCTTACAAATCATTCCTATTTTAAGTAAATATCATATTTCTTATACCGAGTTATTATTTTAATCGACTTCCAAAACCCTGTGAAGTAGTGAATTTTGGTCAAAGCCTAGGGTGGTTGCACAGGTTTTAAACATGTTCATGTAGGAATAATAGGACATTATGATTACAGAACTCCATAGAAGTCCTGAAGACATACTTGCTCTTTAATACAGCACACTGCGTTCATGGGTTTGCTCCTCAAATATTCTGCTACTTACTTTTCAAGAAACGATTGCGAACCCATTTGTTTTGTTTCCGCGCATAACGCTTTGTGACTTGTTTCAGCGCAGTGATACCTGCCGAGAGTAGAACAGCATGTAAATAATAATAAACATACTCACTCACCATTCCAAGGACATAGATGTGTCAGAATAATGGTTTGTGAATGGTCTGAAAACATGATTTGTTTGGTACAGTAATGCACTGATTCATACATTTGGAATTCTCTACTCAGAGTAAGAGGAATGTACTTGCACACATTTCAAAACGACACAAGTATACGAGTTGCAGCCACTGCCCAATGATGGTTGACAGTCAATTGGACTCAGTTGATATCATTCTAACCCTTGGGGGGAGAGAGGGAAGGGGGGGGTGGGGGAGAAAGGGATGGGGTGGGAGGAGAGGGGAGGCGTGAGGAGAGGGAGATGGAGAGGGGGGAGGAGAGAGTGGTGAGGGAGGGGGAGGAGAGAGGGGAAGGGGGAGAGAGGTGTGGGCGAGGAGGGAGATGGGGTAGGGAAGAGAGGGGGAAGAGTGGGGGGGAGGGGGAAGGGCGTGGGAAAGAGAGGGAAGGGGGCGTGGGGAGAGGGAAGGGGTGAGAGAGGGGATGGGATGGGGAGATAGGTGTGGGGGAAGAGGGAGGGGATTAGGGAGATGGGGGTAGGGGAGGGACGGGGAAGAGTGTGGAGGGAGGGGGAAGAGTGTGGAGGGAGAAGGGGGTGGGGGAGAGAGGGATGGGGTGGGAGGAGGGGAGGAGAGGGAGAGGGGTGAGGAGAGGGAGATGGAGAGGGGGAGGAGAGAGGGGTGGGGGACAGGAGAGAGGGATGGGGAGGGGGGGAGTGGTGTGGGGGAGGGGGAGGGATGGGGTAGGGGAGGGAGAGAAGTGTGGAGGGAGGGGGAGAGGGTGGGGGGAGAGAGGGGAAAGAGTGGGGAGGGAGAGTGGGAGGGGGGAGAGGAAGAGCGGGGAGGGAGGGAGGGGGAGAGGGGTAGGTGGAGTGGTGGAAGAGGGACAGGGGGAGTGGTGGAAGAAGGACAGAGGGGGTAGGGGAAGGGGAAAGAGGGGGGGAGGGGGAGAGAGCGGGGTGGGGGAGGTAGAGGGATGGGGTAAGGGGGAGAGGTGGAAGAGTGGGGAGGGAGGGGTAGGGAGAGTGGTGCAAGAGGGACAGAGGGGTAGGGGAAGGGGGCGGAGGGAGAGAGGGAAGGGGGTGGGGTAGAGAGGGAAGGGGGTGGGGGAGAGAGGGATGGGGTGGGAGGAGGAGGGGGAGGAGGGAGATGGAGATGGAGAGGGGGCGGAGAGAGGGGTGGGGTGGGGAGTAGAGAGGGGAGGGGGAGAGAGGTGTGGGAGAGGGGGAGGGAGGCGAGGAGGGAGATGGGGTAGGGGGTAGAGTGTGGATGGGGGAAGATAGGGGAGGGGAAAGTGGGTGGCGGAGAGAGGGAAAGGGGTGGGGAGGGAAGGGGGAGGGGGTGGGGGAGAAAGGGGGTGGGGGAAGGAAGGGGGAGTGGGGAAAGGGGGTGGGGGAGAGAGGGATCGGGGGTGGGAGGTGGTGGGGAGGGGAGAGGGGTGAGGAGAGGGAGATGGAGAGGAGAGAGGGGTGGGGGACGGCAGGAGAGAGGGATGGGGGGGAGAGAGGTGTGGGGGAGGGATGGGAGGATGGAGATGGGGTAGGGGAGAGAAGAGTGTGGAGGGAGGGGGAGAGAGGGGAAAGAGTGGGGATGGAGAGTGGGAGGGGTGGAGAGAAGTGGAAGAGTGTGGAGGGAGGGAGGGGGTGAGGGGTAGGGGGGAGTGGTGGAAGAGGGACAGAGGGATGGGGAAGGGGTGAGGGAGAGAGGGGAGGGAGGGGGAAGGGAGAAGGAGAGAGAGGGGTGGGGTAAGGGGGAGAGAAGTGGAAGAGTGGGGAGGGAGGGGTTGGGGGAGTGGTGGAAGAGGGACAGAGGGGAGGAGGGAGATGGGGTAGGGGAGGGAGAAGAGTGTGGAGGGAGGGGGAGAGGGGTGGGGGGAGAGAGGGGAAAGAGTGGGGAGGGAGAGGGGGAGGGGGGAGAGAAGTGGAAGAGTGGGGAGGGAGGGAGGGGGAGAGGGGTAGGTGGAGTGGTGGAAGAGGGACAGGGGGAGTGGTGGAAGAGGGACAGAGGGG
Source organism: Malacoraja senta (assembly GCA_038087875.1). Taxonomy (NCBI): domain Eukaryota; kingdom Metazoa; phylum Chordata; class Chondrichthyes; order Rajiformes; family Rajidae; genus Malacoraja; species Malacoraja senta. The sequence continues at coordinate 96,391 of JAXLNO010000263.1, read as the reverse complement.
AAGGGGAAGGGGTGGGGGAGAGAGGGGGGAGGGGGAGAGAGGGGTGGGGGAGGGAGAGGGAGGGGTGGGGTAAGGGGGAGAGGTGGAAGAGTGGGGAGGGAGGGGTAGGGGGAGTGGTGGAAGAAGGACAGAGGGGTAGGGGGAGGGGGCGGGGGGAGAGAGGGAAGGGAGTGGGGTAGAGAGGGAAGGGAGTGGGGTAGAGAGGGATGTGGTGGGAGGAGGAGGGGGGGGAGAGGGAGATGGAGGGAGATGGAGAGGGAGATGGAGAGGGGGAGGAGAGAGCGGTGGGGGAGGGGATTAGAGAGGGGAGTAGAGAGGGGAGTGGGGGAGGGGGAGAGGCGAGGAGGGAGATGGGGTAGGGGGTAGAGGGGGAAGTGTGGATGGGGAAGAGTGGGGAGGGGAAGGGGTGGGGGAGAGAGGGAAAGGGGTGGGCAGGGAAGGGGGATGAGCGGAGTGGGGTGGGGGAGAGAGGGAAGGGGGTGGGAGAGGGAAGGGGGGTGGAGGAGAGAGGGATGGGGTGGGAGGTGGAGAGGAGGGGAGAGGGGTGAGGAGAGGGAGATGGAGAGGACAGAGGGGTGGGGGACGGGAGGAGAGTTGGATGGGGAGGGGGAGAGAGGTATGGGGGAGGGGGGGAGGAATGGGAGGATGGAGATGGGGTAGGGAGACAGAAGAGTGTGGAGGGAGGGGGAGAGGGGTGGGGGAGAGAGGGAAAAGAGTGGGGAGGGAGAGTGGGAGGGGGGGAGAGAAGTGGAAGAGTGTGGAGGGAGGGAGGGGGAGAGGGGTAGGGGGAGTGGTGGAAGAGGGGGAGAGGGGTAGGGGGAGTGGTGGAAGAGGGACAGAGGGGTAGGGGAAGGGGGCAGGGGAGAGAGGGAAGGGGGTGAGGTAGAGAAGGGAGGGGGTGGGGGAGAGAGGGATGGGGGTGCGAGGAGGGGGAGAGGGGTGAGGAGAGGGAGATGGAGAGGGAGATGGAGAGGGGGAGCGGTAGGGACAGTCCATCTGTTCCCCATTCCCTATCACCCCCAATCCTCTTTCTCTATTCCCACACGTGATGACGCGCTTCGACACAGGCTGCGAGGGCGGGGGGAGGGGCTGGGACTGGGTCTGCTGCAAAGGCATATGTAAATGGATCCATTCCGATTGGACATATGTGAGCATTGGGCATTGTGACATCACACGATGGAACGTTCACCAACATTCTATGGGTGAGAACTGTTTTTTTAAACATTTTGAAATTTTGGGGGTGGGTGGGGGGGGGGAAGAAGGATTTTATTTTAAATGTGTACATAAACACGACGAAATTTAATCCGGAGTGGCTACTTGGAAAGAAAAGTGAAATCTCTACCGAAATGGAAAAAATCTCGGCGTTTCTGCGTGTGGTGTTGGCGTAGCGAGGAATCAAAGGCTGGCAGCCACAAGACACGCTGACACACACACAGTTTTAAATATAGACTAGACCAAGTGCAGACCCGTTGGGTCTGTTTCCCCAACGCGCGTTTGCGGGGGGGGGGGCTGCGGCGTCACACTCACTAACCACCCCCCAAACACAGGCGGGGGAGGGGGAGTGGTGGAAGTGAGAGAGAGGGAGGGGGAGGGGGGTAGGGCGGTAGTGGAAGAGGAAGAGAGGGGTAGGGGAAGGGGGTGGGGGGAGAGGGAGGGTGGGGGGAGAGAGGGAGGGAGGGGGAGAGAGAGGGTGGGGGAGGGAGGTGGGGTGGGGGAAGGGGGGAGATAAGTGGAAGAGTGCGGAGGGAGGGGGAGAGGGGTAGGGGGAGTGGTGGAAGCGGAACAGAGGGGTAGGAGGAAGGGATGGGGGGAGAGAGGGGAGGGGGAGAGAGAGGGGTGGGGGAGGGAGAGGGATGGGGAGGGAGAGGGGTGGGGGAAGGGGGAGAGAAGTGGAAGAGTGGGGAGGGAGGGGGAGTGGTGGAAGAGGGACAGAGGGGTAGGGGGAAGGGGGCAGGGGGAGAGAGGGAAGGGGGTGGGGGAGATAGGGAAGGGGTGTGGGGGAGAGAGGGATTGGGTGGGAGGGGGAGGAGAGGGAGAGGGGTGAGGACAGGGAGATGGAGAGGGGGAGGAGAGCGCGGTAGGGGAGGGGAGGAGAGGGGATGGTGGGGGAGGGGAGGAGGGAGATGGGGTTGTGGAGGGAGGGGGAAGAGTGTGGAGGGAGGGGGAGAGGGGTGGGGGAGAGAGGGGAAAGAGTGGAGAGGGGGAGGGGTAGGGGCAGTCCATCTATTCCCCACTCCCAATCACCCCCACTCCTCTCCCTCTATTCCCACACTCGTGATCACGCGCTTCGACACAAGCTGCGGGGGGCGGGGCTGGGGCTGGAGCAAAGACAAATGTAAATGGATTCCATTGCGATTGCCCATCTGTGAGGGATGGCATTGTGACATCACAGAATGGAACGTGCTGCGACATCAGGCGGGGCTGGGGCTGGAGGAAAGACATATGTAAATGAATCCATTCCGATTGGGCATTGTGACATCACACGATGGAACGTTCGCCAACATTCTATGGGTGAGAGCGGTTTGATTTTTTTTAACATTTTGAAATTTTGGGAGGGGGAAAAATTTAATTAAAAATGTCTACATAAACACGACGAAATTTAATCAGGAGTGGATATTTGGAATGAAAAGTGAAATCTCTACCGAAATGGAAAAAATCTCGGCATTTCTGTGTATGGTGTTGGCGTAGCAACGAATCAAAGGAAGGCTGGCACCCACAAGACAAGCAGAAAGACACACAGACAGGCAGAAACACACACACACACACACAGAGTTTTAAATATAGATAGATAGATGTATCTGAATGTTTGTAGCATTCACAACAAGGCGACGGGTTTAATGATATAATACAAGTAAATAAGTATGTTCTAGTTGTCATAATACAAATCTGCCTGTGATGTGATCAAAGCTAACAAACAAACTGGCAAACAGGGAAACCTATGGTGTAGCTTTATTAATAATGCGATCAATGCAGTAGTGAGACTTGATCTTGGCTTGATCAAGATGTAGAATTATAATCAATTTGGGATGCAAGCAGAATCCTCTACATGGCACATCCCGGGCAATGCTGACGACATAAACTGTACCACAGTGACTGACTGAAGGAGCCAATTCTGCAACCACCGACCGTCAACCGTCACTGACCTACCGGAAAGACGTGATATAGAAGATGACCGGACACGAGGTAAAAGATAATCGATTTAAATTTATCGTAGGCACAGCAAAGGGCAGGAAACACTACAAGAAATGATCCAAAGATTATTAAACAGTTGTTGTATGCTGAATATGGCATAAAAGACATTAGTATTTCATGTTAAAAAAATGTTTAATTCTAACCTAATCAATCAAAACCACTGTAGCAAGGTGGAAGATGAATTCATGGAAGATCGAGCAAAAAGGAAATTTTGGACCTTATTTTTTGTACTGAGAAATAATCAACTGATAAGATTGTCCAATGGCCTTTGGGGAAGCATGACCATGCCACGATGGAAGTTGACAGAGTGAAAAATGATATTGTTCAATGCAAAAGTCTTAAACCCAAACTAAAGACTATGAACATGAGGACTGCTGTCTCTGGTTGACAGGAAAGCTGTGATGGCGGACAAGTATAATGCTTATGTTGCAAAAATAAAATCATTAGGGCAGAAAACTGCTCTGCAAAAGTGATTAATCCAACATGAAATTGAAGACAGCATTAAAGCAAAAGATGAGGCTAATAAAGTTGACAAAATTAGCAAGAAATCTGAAGATTGGAAGCATTTTGGAACTCAGCACAAAAAGTGAAAGGTATAATATGTAGAATGATGAGGAGTATTTAAAAAAAATCAGCATCTATCTTCAAGAACCTCCACTGTCTAGGACCATGCCCTCTTCTCACTGTCACCATCGGGCAGGAGGTACAGAAGCCTGTACTGTTATTTTCTCCACTCTGGAGGTCTGTGGAGGGTCATTCATCCTCATTCAGAGCAGAGATTAATAGATTTCCAGAGATAAGGAGAATAAAGGGGTATGGGGAAGGATTGGAAAACAGAATTTAAAGGAGGAAATTAGCCATGAGCTAGTTGAAGAGCAGAGGGACCAGAGAGGGAGAGAGCAGATGGTCTTCTCCAGCTCCTCTTTATGTTCAGAGTGGGGACTACATTTAAATCAGTTTTTACCATGAAACATGCTTGTGATCAACGCAGTAGGAGTATTTTCACCAGAGCACGGCTGTGGTTCAGAGCCTCACAACCGTCTACTGAGCAGCAATTTAGAATGGGTAATAATTGCTAACATGCTCTCGTGATACATACACACTCCTATGTAACCGGTTTCCTTGGAGCATGGTTCCCATATTCACTGCTGTCCTCGTACACTAAAGGGACTTCTTGCACATTGCCTAGCCCAGTATTGCTGAACACTACTATTACAACACATGAGATAGTATGGTACCTTGGGTCAACAGTTTGTCCCTCATTTCACTGGAGCTTGTTTTGGAGATCAGATATTCGTGAAATTCCTTGAATCCAATGGATTGGAAAATGCCATGCTGATAGTCCTGGCTGTGTCTCAATGGAAAAAGATAACATAAATTAACAAATGTTCTCCCACTGAAATTCCAATCAGGTCTGTTCCCTGGTTGAATGTAGAAATAGATAAGGTAGACAGTCAAAACCTTTACCCCTAGAGGGCATAGCTTTAAGTGAGAGGATGAAGTTTAAAAGACACTGCGTTTACCAAATTGGAAACGAAGCTGGACAATATCCAGACCACTATGTTAGACCACCAACACCATCTCTCGTCATTAGAGTCTTTTGCCGCTACCACTAGCCAAGATATACGAGCTATAACGTTAATGTTAACTACGGTGACCGAAGAGAACGCCAAGCTAAAGGCTAAGCTTATCAGCCTGGAAGGCAGGAGTCGCCGAAATAACATAAGGATAGTGGGTCTTCCCGAGAATATCGAGGGCCCCCAAACAACAGCGTTTTTCTCTCAACTTCTGCTCGAGACACTTGGCGAACACATACTGGAATCAGCCCCGGAGCTAGACCGAGCCCACCGTACGCTAACAGCCAAGCCAAGCCCTGGTGGGAAACCCAGAGCAGTTGTGATCTGCTTTCATAGATACCAGACCCGTGAGTTGGTGGTACGTGAGATTCGGAGGCAGAGGGGTAAGCTGAAATACAAAGATACCCCGTTCCACATTTTCGAAGACTACTGTCCCGAGATAGTTGAACAACGCTTCGCGTACCGAGACGTTATGAAGGAGCTGTATAACCTGGGTTTCAAACCCTCCCTTCATTATCCAGCCAAGCTGTTCATAATGTCAGGGGAGGGAAAGAGGCGACGACTAACATCTCCCGAGGACGCTCAGAATTTCATCTCATCTTACCGTCGACGCAGACCGGGACCCACAGATGACTGACTTCGTTCAGTACGTCTATATTCGAGTGGCACAGGGGCCCGGTTAACCTATGGTTACATGGACTAACTTTAGCCTGACTGTTCCTAATAACTAGCTATGGTTAGCGTTCAGCATTGCTGATTATGCTAGACCCCGGTTTCGAAATGTATGAGGCTGGTAAGAAATCACCAGGATTTGTGAATATTTTATATCAACTTTTTCTTATATTGTCTAGGTGTAATCGTGCTTGAGGGGTCGCTCACCAGCATATGCTATAAAGCTGGGCTTAAGGGACCCACTTTGTGGTTTGTGATTTGGTCTCTGCCTTCCTGTTCTTAGCAGCTGGCCACTAACGTTGTCAGCACCTGGCTAGTTTGCTTATACTAATCTTCATAACGAACTGTCTGGGGCTGATAAGAGCTCATTACAGCCAGGGCTGTGTTATACAAATCTTATCTTATACCTTTTTTGTTTAACAAAACATAATTGATGCCTTTAGCGTTGTGCTTTAATCCAACAGCCCAGTTTGTAATTTGCTAACTTCTCCAACGCCAACTCTCTCTTTATACTTTGTCGATTTTAAGACATACTATGCAACACCAAAGGAAGTTATTCTGGCTCCACTTACACGTTAGTCGGTTTATTTAGTATCACCATTTTGTTAATATGCTTTGTCTTATTGTGACTATCATCATTGCTATTATTACTATTAGTGTTAGCAATGGTACTGGCAGTGCAATCACTATGGTTATTATTTTAACTTTGTATTTATCAATGTATGTTTATCTTACTTTATTCCTACTCTCTGTTTTTCAAATTATTATCATCATCGTCATTATTACTATTACTATACTTGTTTTATTTCATGTTACCTTATCGACACTGAGTGACTCCGCCACTTTGGGAAGCTGTGATATAGGGAGTTAAGATCGGATATCTCCATGCGGAAGCGAGGACAACGCACCTTGGTGCAATGGGCACTTAGGGTTCAGTTGAGACATGGGGGATCTCAGGTCTGGAGACTCAGGTTTGAAAGATGGTTAAATGATATGTGTTCCACTTGTTTGCCGTGTGTGTATGTTTTTGTTCTTGTTTTTTTGTTTTTGTTTTATTTTACTTCTGTACCACAAATCTAAGAGTATCGTTTGTGTTGGCCATTTTTAGCTATATGGGTAATGCGCTGTAGTTCTGCAAAACGAGACGGAAGAGCGCATCGAAGCCAGCTGCCGAGAGTGGGGATGTGGAGGGGGGGGGGGGAAATATATATATATTCCCCCCCCCCCTCCACATCCCCACTCTCGGCAGCTGGCTTCGATGCGCTCTTCCGTCTCGTTTTGCAGAACTACAGCGCATTACCCATATAGCTAAAAATGGCCAACACAAACGATACTCTTAGATTTGTCTCGTGGAACGTGAGAGGGATGGGAAGTCCTACCAAAACTGATAGGATCTTGGCCCATTTGCAACAGCTCAAAGGCGATATATTCTTTATCCAAGAGACCCACCTTCGCAACAGAGAGGTAACACGGCTTAAGAGAGGCTGGATTAGTCAACTATTTCACTCGAAATTTAATAATAGGGCTAGGGGCACCGCTATCCTGATTCGTAAGAACATTAAGTTCGAACCACAGAAAACTGTGGAAGACCCTGCTGGTCGCTTTGTCATGGTGTCGGGCAAATTGCAAGACACACCTGTCATATTGGCAAGCATTTATGGACCCAACTGGGATGACAGCTCATTTATAACTAAATTTTTTACATCTCTCCCAAATATTGAAAATTACCATGTCATTGTGGGTGGAGATTTTAACCTGGTCCAAGATCCTATACTGGATAGATCTTCGAATAAAGCCTCTACTTTAACTAAATCCGGTAAGACTCTGCATGTTCTTGCCAAACAACTGAGGCTCACAGATCCATGGAGATTTATATTCCCCACGACTAAATTATTTTCATTTTTCTCCCACGTACATCGTACGTTTACCCGTATAGACTTCTTCCTCTTGGATAATAGATTGCTTTCCAAAATCAAATCCAGTGAGTACCATAGCATCGTAATATCAGATCATGCTGCGACCTCCCTTGATCTTCATTTTCGTAAACGAACTAACCCCTTTAAGTGGAGGTTCAACTCCTCATTATTAGCAGAGGCTCACTACATGCAATTCTTGCACTCCCAAATCACCCTATATTTTGAGCTGAATGACTCGCCGGACATAGAAAGAGGTATACTTTGGGAAGCTTCAAAAGCCGATATTAGGGGCCAACTCATTTCCTTTATCTCCAACCTGAAAAGAACCGAGACGTTCCAAACGGCAGATCTGTTACAAAAAATAAATGACATTGATGACAAATATGCATCTGACCCAAACCCTAATCTCTATAGAGAACGCCTTAGGCTACAAACAGACTTTGACCTCATATCCATTAATAAAGCCAAACTACGACTGCTTAAATCTAGGCAACACTTTTTTGATTCTGGGGATAAAGCTGGAAAGCTTTTGGCCCATCAGGCCAGAACAGAAGCGACTTCACGGCTAATTCCAGCCATTAGATCCAGCTCAGGGGAGACTCATACTGATCCTCTCAGAATTAATGAAGCATTTGCTAAATTCTACACTGAACTATACACTTCCAACTGTCCCCCCACTGCAGGTGACATGTTCAGTAGTATGACGCTTCCTCGAATTGACGAAGAAGCCATGAGAGACTTGGGTGGTCTCATAACTGTAGCTGAGGTCCAAGCAGCCATCATATCGCTGCAAAGCGGAAAGTCACCCGGCCCTGACGGCTTCTCTGTAGAATATTACAAAGCTTTCTCTGACCTCCTCGCACCAGTCCTGAGAGATATGTACAATGAGGCGTTTTTACATCGTCGCCTACCGCCCACCTTGTCGTGGGCTACCATCTCCCTAATTCTTAAAAAGGAGAAAGATCCCCTGCTTTGTGCTAGCTATAGACCAATCTCACTCCTGAATGTGGACCTCAAAATCCTTTCTAAAGCCCTTGCGCTTCGTCTTCAGCGAGTGATGCCCTCTATTATCTCGTTGGATCAAACAGGGTTTATACCTGGCCGACAGTCTTCCCATAATACTAGGCGTCTCCTTAACATCATTCACTCTTCGAGTAACGAGACCCCGGAGATGGTGGTCTCCCTCGATGCCGAAAAGGCCTTCGACAGGGTCGAGTGGAGGTACCTATATGAAGCGATGGATAGGTTTGGCCTCGGTAACAGTTTTATTCTCTGGGTGAGCCTATTATATTCGTCCCCGGTGGCCTCAGTACAAACAAACGACATACTGTCGCCCCACTTCACGCTTCAGAGAGGTACCAGACAGGGTTGCCCGTTATCTCCACTCTTGTTTGATGTCGCGATAGAACCCCTGGCGGTCTGGTTACGCGCAGAGAAGGGCTTTAAAGGTATTACACGGTTTGACACAACTCATAAAGTCTCATTGTATGCGGATGACCTGCTCCTGTACATCTCGAACCCAGTCAGTTCTCTCCCTGTGATTATGAATATTTTAGAACGGTTTGGTGCATATTCTGGTTATAAACTTAACTACCAAAAGAGTGAGCTATTACCGATTAACTTACCGGCTAAGCAGCTCCATCGCTCTTTAACCGCATTCAAAAGGGCAGAGGATGGGTTTCGCTATCTCGGCGTTTTTATCACAATACCCTTATGTTCCGCACAAACGTTTTGCCTCTGGTTGAGAAAGCCGAAAAAGATTTTGATCGCTGGTCAGTTTTACCGCTATCCCTCGTGGGCCGGATAAATCTGGTTAAGATGGTTGTCCTACCCAAATTCCTGTATCTTTTCCAGCATGTCCCCATACTTATCACCAAATCTTTTTTTGACAAATTAGAAAGGACAATATCTAAATTCTTATGGGGTAGCAAACCGGTCAGAATCCGAAAGGCGATACTGCAGTCGCCTAAGAGTGATGGCGGTTTGGCCCTCCCTGATTTTAGGCGATACTACTGGGCAGCTAACTTGCAAAAACTCCTGTATTGGATGAATGATGATTGCGAGCACCCACCGATCTGGGTATACATGGAAAAGGCGAGTTCACGTCCCATTGCGGTCTGTCCTATGCTCCCAACTCCCCCTTTCTATAACATCTGTGGGTGCAGGCCCAATTGTGTCCCTTTCGCTCAAGATATGGAGTCAATTTAGGAAAAACCTCGGTTTACAGGGTCCTTCCATCTTGACCCCACTGCTTAAAAATCACATTTTTAAACCTTCAAGTATAGACCACGCATTTAAAACCTGGCATAGTAATGGCATCAGTAGTATTAAAAACCTATATAAGGATGGTATCTTCTCATCTTTCGCGGAGCTCTCGTCTAACTACAACCTCCCAAACTCCCACCTTTTTCGGTTTTTCCCGATTAGGGATTTTGTGAAGAAGACATTTCCCTACTTCCCAAATCGCCCTCCTGAAACCCTGACTGATATCATCTTAGCTTTAGACCCCAATCAGAAGAAATGCATCTCTATTTTGTATAATTTGCTAGGGTCGGTTTTATTGAAACCTCATACCTCATTAAAAGCTGCGTGGGAGAGCTGAATACGCAATTAACAGACCAGCAATGGGACTCTGCCTTGGATTTGATCCACTCTTCTTCCATATGCGCTCGTCATGGCCTAATCCAATGCAAAGTCCTTTACAAAGTCCACTATACAAATGCAAGATTAGCTAGAATGTACCCAGCTGTCAATGACACCTGTAACAGATGTAGTCAATCTCCTGCCAACCATAGCCACATGTTTTGGTCTTGCCCTAAGCTAGCAGCCTTTTGGAGGAGTGCTTTTGAATTGATAAGCAGAGCTTACGACCAGACTATTCTTCCAAATCCAATGTCAGCCATTTTCGGTACCCCTCCCAATACCAACCTCTCTGTTGCGGTGAAACGGGTCCTAGCTTTTACAACCTTGTTAGCCCGGAGACTGATCTTGCATAGTTGGAGGCTCACCTGTCCCCCGACACACGCCCATTGGATTAAGGAGGTGCTTTACAATCTGAAACTTGAAAAACTTAGGTTCTCTCTCAAAGGCTCTACCAAGACATTCCTAGATACATGGAACCCTTTCTTTGAACTGGTTAACTCTCTTACTTTGTCCCCGGACTTGGAAGAGGACTGAGTGTTCTCCATCATCGTTTTGTTCTACAGCAACTGCTTTCCCCTTAATCCCCCCCTCCCTACTATTGTTTATTTAGATATATATGTATATATATATATTTTTATTTTTTATTTTTTCTATTTTTATTTTTATATAGCACATTTTGTTTCGTCTATTCTACCATTTGTGTGTGGATGTGTATGTATGTGAGTGTTGTTTGTCCCCGTTTGTCTCCGACCTGACTTGGGTGGGTTGAAGGTGGGTAAGGGTAAGGGTTTTGAGGATCGCTTACATACTGTTGTACAATTATGCCTTGATTATTACTGTGTTATTATTGTATGTATGTAAATTGTGGTGAAATTCAAATAAAAAGATTAAATTCAAAAGACACGCACGGGGCAATTATATATATATACTAGACCAAGTGCAGACCCGTTGGATCTGGTCCCCGAACGTGCTTCAGACCCCGGGGTCTGGTTTCCAAACGTGCTTCAGCGTCTGGACGGCCGTACGCAGCGTCTCGACGTCGTACACAGCGTGTTGAAGGCGTAGGCAGCGTACGCCGTCAAGACGCTGTGTACGACGTCGAGACGCTACGTACGACCGTCAAGACGCTGCGTAGGCCCTCAATGGGGCTGCGGGCCGACATGCCGTTGACGCGCCGGCTCTGTCACGCTGGCTGAGGGCAAAGATGGGTTGTTCCGCCGCTGCTTTTCGGCGTCCTCAGACAGCGGGGGAAGAGCCGATGTTTGGCTTGAGCCAGCGTGAGAGAGCCGGCCCCGGGGGGTGGTAGTGGAGGAGAGGAGGGCGGCAGCAGCGAAAATCGCCAGCGAAAGATGAAAAATGTCGGCGCTTTTGGAGCAGAGCCGGGTGGCAGCAGCCGTTATGGTGGCTGGCCAGCAGGAGGCGACAAAATTAGTGGTTGGGGGGGGGGGGGAAGGATTTTATTAAAAATGTGTACATAAAAATGTCTAAATCTAATGAGGAGTGTATTAGGGTATGTAAAAGTGTAATGTCTAGCGAAATGGAAAAAATCTCGGAGTTTTCGCGTGTGGTTTTGGCGGACCAAGGAATCAAAGGCCAAATCTGACACCCGCAAACACACACACACACCCACACAGTTTTAATAGTTATAAGAAAGATAGATATTTACAGGTGATGGCTGCCTGGAGTGCATTGCAGGGTGGTGGGGGAAGCAGATGTGTTAGTGCCGTTTAACAGGTTTTTAGATAGGCACGTGGATAAGCAGGGAATGGAGGCGCCTTAATCATGTGTAGGCAGATGTTAGTTTATTTTGGCATTATATGTTCGGCACAGACATTGTGGGCAGAAGGGCCTGTTCCTCTGCTGTACTTTCTATGTTTTATATAAAAGGACTTACATTTCCAATGCATCAAAGGCATTGTTGTTAAACATGATTAGCATATAGAGGTATTTGATGGTGGGCATGAACATGATGGGCTGTTTCTATGCTGTACGATTCTCTATAACTCCAAAAACTGGGTGTGATGTCCTGAAAGGATACATTTTTTGAATTGATTATATCCTTAATGGGACTACATCTGACCTGTTCTTGGCTACTTTCTGTTGGTTGTACTGGTTGTGAAAACTAGTCAGCTCTTCCAGAAGACCAGTGGAAAGCATGTCGTCAACACGCCGATCCAAGCGCTCATCGAGGACTAGAGAAGAGACATTTAAGAGTTATAAGTTTACCAACACTTTAAATGAAGTTAATCTTGCAATGTTATTGATTGATATATAAAATGGTTCATTTCTCGGCTCATGTTAGTCACAGCCATCTTCGGATCTAGGTAAATACATCAACATCACATCAAACTCTACGACATCAAGAAATCTGATTTCAAACACTCCCGTTTCTTCCTAACTCCACGTACTCCTTATACTAAGAACAAGTTTACGCTCAATTTCACCTTCCAACGCTCATCTGCTTCCTTCCCTGCTCATCACTGATCTGAGGAATGAGGTGTAATATATCTTTTGCCTAAGGAACCTTCCCAATAACTTCCTACCATGGATATCAAGCATACTGGTCTATAATGTTCAGGGTTTTCATTGCAGCGAAAAACACATTGAGGACTGGCCATCTCCACACATAGATGACCACTTTGGTTTCTGAGGTACCTTATTCTCTCTTTAGTTATCCTTTTTGCTCTAATATACTTATAAAATCTCTTTTGATTCTCCTTAATTTATCTGCCATAGATATTTCATGCCTTCCTGATTTATTTCTTAAGTATGTTCCATATCCTCTGACTCCAGGGATACACTTGAACGCATCTGCCTATGCCTGACACATGCCTTTTTTTCTCACCAGAGCCTAAATTTCTCATCATCCAGGGTTCCTTACACCTACCTACCTAGCCCTTCACTCTGATAGGGACATGCATACTATGAATTCTCACTATCATACTTTTAAAAGCATCCCACTTTTTGTCCTTTTCCCGCAAACAAAATACTCCAATTGTGCAAGTTCCAGTCTAATACCATTAAAGTTGGCCTTGCCCCAATTCAGAACTTTAACTTGTGGGTAAGACCCGTTTATATCCATAACTATTTTAAAGGTAATAGAACTGTAGTCGCTGATCCCAAAAGGCTCGCCCACCAATACTTCAGTCACTTGCCCCACCTAATTCTCGAAGAGTAGGTTAAGATTTGCCCACTCCCTTGTAGGGCCCTCTATATATTGCCTGAAAAAACATTCTTGAACACATTTGACTAATTCCACTCCATCTAAGCCGTGGCCCTATAGCATTGGGAAAGTTATACTGGGTGTTTAGCACTTTTGAGCAACAGAGGCGGGATAGGCTGGATATTTTTACCATGGAGCACTGGATACCGAGGGGTGACGTTATAAAGGTTTATAAAATCACGAGGGGCATAGAAAAGGTGAACAGCCACAGCTATTTCCCCGGGATAGGAGAGTCAAAAACTAGAAGGCATAGGTTTAAAGTGAGAGGGGAAAGATTTGGAAGGGACTTGAGAGACTGGTATCAATAATGGTGATCATGAAACCTCTATATGGTCATGAAAGCTTTTCAGGTTTACCAAGAATCAACAACAACCTTCAGGCAATGAAATCTACCATTGTTACCATCTGTGCAACTCCAAACCCATGAAACATCTTAACTGCAATTAGCAATGGACGGTAATTGCAAGCCTACGAACAAGTAAATTAATTATTTGATTTAAAATCTAGTTTTAAATTGATTTAAATATGCTCACTTCCACAACTTAAGCCTACCACTATTAAAAATGATGGAGAAGGGCGATTCCTGATCTTTAATTCTCGAGAGATTGGCAGGTGATACCAATCTTATGATTCTTATTACTGATATCAAACAGATTTACTTATTCCCACTTCCTCTTACCTTCAAGGTCAGCGTGCAGCCACAAAATACAGGACCGTGGAAAGCGCAGCGCCCCACCAAGGGGTCCTCCCCCCTCTTCTTCCTGCTGCTGCTGCAGATGCTTGCTGTGGGGAATTCCCGTCTCCTCATAAACCTGCAGACTCCTGTCGGAGAAAGCCAGGGTTACCGAGGGGCAGACAGTCCGACCACAATGACAAATGTGCAATCTGTCTGTCCACAGACCCGGAGGCACCTCTGTTAAAATAGCTTTGCAGCAATGAAATCCGAAGCTATGCGTTACTGAAGTACAATGCACAATTCGAGAAAAATCCCATTACTTACGCGATTAAAGTGTGGATCTCTCCACCACCCCCAGGCGTACACCATTTGACAAGCACAAATCAAATGAAACAGATAGATATGTTGATTGGGGTAAAAGGGCACATCAGAGGTTTTACACCAGCACAGTCTAAGGGACCAAATTCCAGATTCTCCACAACAAATTCAGCACTTCCGTCAGTTTTCAAATGCCAGACTGATAACTGGGCTTCACAAGCCAAATAGCGTTCACCGACTTTGTGTTCACTGGATATCGTGAGCATATACAGGAAATATATAAGGAAAATAGGTCCACAGAGGACACCATCTCCCTTACACAACATTCAGCTCTGGATCACTTCAAGAACACCAATGTCAGGATGCTATTCACTGACTACAGCTTAGCCTTCAACACATAATACTGAATAAGCTCATCTCTAAACTACTGGTCCTTGGTGCCTCTATCTGCAGTTGGTTTTGTAACTTCATGACTGGCAGACGTGTCAATTAGAATTGACCGTAACATTTCCTCCATCTTGACCCTCATCACTGGCACTCCTCAGGGTTGTGCGCTCAGTCCCCTGCTCGCCTCTCTTTACACGCATGCCTCATGGTCAACTCGATCTTTGAATTCACCAATGGTACGACATTTTGTCGGCCAGATCAATAACAATCGTGAGATGGAGTATAGGAAAGAGATTGGACACTTTGTTACGGTGAGAGGACAACAACCTAGCCCTGAATGCCAGCAAGATAAAAGAGTTGGGGTGGGGTTTGGTGAACACAACCCAACATTCGACAAAAGAGCTGTTGCAGAGTGGCCAACAGCTTCAAGTTCCTTCAAGGCATCCAGCAACCTAACCTAATCCCTTCACACTGACGTAGTGATCAAGACAACACATCAGTGTATTCACTTTCTTAGGTGTCTGAGCAGATTCGGCAAATCCACGAGGATTCTCTCAAATTTCTAAATACACTATAGAAAGTATTCTGATGGGATGCATCTCACTCTGGTACATCAACTTCTCTGCTCTTGACCGTCTGAACCCAATGAGAGTGGTGAACACAGCCCAGTCCATTATGGACATCACCTCCTCCATCCAGTCCATCTTCAAGGTGATTGGCCATAACATTTGAGGAGCCACAATTTGAGGAGCCACAAGGATCAGCTGTCATCTCCTGACCTTCAGCCCACATTTCCAACAACAGCTTGTTCACTTATTACCTACCAGGGATATACCTTTACTGATTTTTCTATAATCAATGATACTTCATTTAATTTTAGACTGGAAGATCCAGAGTGCAGAGCAAGAAGCCGTGAATATGCACTATTCCGAGAACACCTTAATTCCAATTTGAAAGAGCCAACAATTCTCAAAGGTTGGTCCACTGATCAAAGAATATTGCCCACATGCTGCCTAATAAACAGTTTCCTAAATTTAATTGTGCCAAGATGGGCATTAAATTAACATAATTCGTGACCTCAGTACATTGCAACACAGATTACATGAAAATACATAATTTTCATCCTGGTTGTAAATAAAGGTCCCACTAATAACAAAGCAACTAGTTTAGTACTGATCTGGTCACAGTGGCAACTCCTCAGCTCTTTTATATCTACCCAACATAATATTGCATTCAAATGATGGCACATCTATTGGGTATCCTCCTGAATACTCCACTGAAGTGGCTACCAGGATTGCGTCCCCAAGTTCCTGGAGCAGAGCTCAAATGTAACTCTCTAACTGGAGGCATTCCTGATATCTGGTATTATATTTTATGCCTTCCATTTCAGCTCCAATCCACGGACATATCTTGCAGTTCAATGAAAGCAGGAAAATAAGAAGTGTACTAGGTCAAATTACGTGTTGGTTGGTAAATTCCATCTGATGAGTAAGTGGTATTTGGGAAATAACCACTCATTTTAAGCCAACCTTGCCACTTTTCGTTTGTCATGCGGGTGTAATTTTTCTGCCATTTCAGGATCAACTCCAACCAGTCGTGTGTACA
Source organism: Malacoraja senta (assembly GCA_038087875.1). Lineage (NCBI taxonomy): Eukaryota > Metazoa > Chordata > Chondrichthyes > Rajiformes > Rajidae > Malacoraja > Malacoraja senta. The sequence continues at coordinate 80,182 of JAXLNO010000263.1, read as the reverse complement.
GCTCTAGGTAGTCCAGTTTTTCCAGTTCTTCTTTCCTGTCGATCACTGGTGTTTGAGTCACAACTGCTGCATCTCGGGCAGAGCAAACAGTCCCGTCCTGCAGTACAGACAGAAGTACAAATTAAACCGACCAGTGGGTAAATGTCAGAGGTTAAACTACAGTACGGTGCCAGTGAGAGGGTCACAAAGAGAGAGCATCAATCAAGAGTCATAATTCCAGGAATTGTCAAGTTTTAGAACTTTCATGGGTTCAGTCACTTCCATGGGTTCAGTCACTTCCATAAATCACCTCTGGCTTCACTCACATTGCCTCCCACTGTGTGTACAAAGGAGGACACGTAGGAGGACCTACATACCTGGACGTCTTTGGAGTGTGGGAGGAAACCTAAGATCTCGGAAAAAACCCACATCGTCACGGGGAGAACGTACAAACTCCGTACAGACAGCTCCCGTAGTCGGGATCGAACCCGGGTCTCTGTCACTGTAAGTGCTGTGCTGCCGTGCTGCTTTGACTCAACTAATTCTACTTGCTTTTCCCCCCCACAAATGGCCTGGCTTGATTTTACATTGACATTTACCTATACCTGAGGGGCTACAATGCCGACAACTATATAGCACATTCAGTATCTTTCCCTTTGCTCTATCTTTTGTACTTCAATTTCAATTAATATTTATGTATAGCATTATTTGATTGGATAGCATGCAGAGCAAAGCTTTGCACTGTATGTCAGTGTGCATGACAATTATAAACCGAAAGCTATATCCCCCTTTGTACCTCTATTTCATCATACCTTTGTGTCCACCAGCACTTTCCACAGCAGCGATTCAATGTAGTAATTAGTTCCTCCAACAATAATCGGAATCTTTTCTCGGTCAATGATATCTTCAATGTGGATAGTTAATGGAGAGTTAATACTATTTCAGTTTGATGAATGGAATCAATGTAAATATTAGAAGTTATATGACCCAAATAAGCTCGGCCAAATCTACTCTTGTCAAACCCACAGCAAGACCATATTTGAATGGACATTGGCTTTCTGAGAAGACACCTACCCATACCTCTCCACACCCCCTCCATTGCCTAATCTCCCCCACAGCATGCCAACTGAGATCCCAGCATGCTATTCCCCACACAAATAATCTCACAACTCTAAGCCGGCACAGGTCGAAGGATATTATGGGCAGTGCATTATTCCTGAAATCCACCACAGAGTACGACACCAGGGGATCGAGGAAACTGATCATGTGATGAGCGCAGAGTCGCTGCTCCTCAGTTGTCACCTTGTTCGTGATGATGTCCAGACCTTTGTAAACCTGCAGCACACATATCACCAGCATCAAAGCTCCATCTCATGGCTCCCCTTCCCTCCCAAAGCTGACAACCTTCCAGTGCTTCACCAACCTCACCACTCCTTCCAACCACAAATAGCATCCAAACCTTCTCATCTTTTGCCCATAATGTTGAACTGTTCAAATTGGCAGCATTTTCAATGCTGACAGCAACTGTTGAAAAAAAAGAGCAAAGGAGGCCATTTGTCCCACTGTGTCCATGCTAGCCACTGCTCATTCCTTGTCCAGTGGACCACAGACTACGCCAATCCAAAGCTCACTCACAAAGTTCAATGTCATAGAGTGATAGTGTGGAAACAGACCCTTTGGCCCAACTTGCCTACATCGGCCAACATGTCCCAGTTACATTAGTCCCATCTGCCTGCATTTGGTCCATATCCCTCCAAACGTATCCTATCCATGTACCTGCCCAAATGTTTCTTAAACGTTGCAATAATACCTGCCTCAACTACCTCGCCTCAATTCCCCCACTCTGGGCAAGAGACTCTGTGCATCTACCCGATCTATTCCTCTCATGATTTTATACACCTCTATAAGCTCACCCCTCATCCTCCTGCGCTCCAAGGAATAGAGACCCAGCCTACTCAACCTCTCCCTATAGCTCAGACCCTCTAGTCCTGGCAACATCCTCGTAAATCTTCTCTGAACCTGGTGCCACGGTGCCCAGAACGGAACATAATATTCTAAATGTGGCCTCTCCAACGACTTATACAACTGCAACATGACCTCCCAACTTCCATACTCAATATTCAGACTGATGAAGGCCAATGTGCCAAAAGCCTTTTTGATCACATTATCTACCTGCGACTCGACTTTCAAGGAACCATGCATCTGTACTCCTAGATCCCTCTGCTCTACAACACTCCCCTGAGGCCTACCATTCACTGTGTAGGTCCTGCCCTTGTTAGACATCCCAAAATGCAACATCTCACATTTCTCTGTATTAAATTTCATCAACTATTCCTCAGCCCACCTGGCCAATCGATCAAGATCCTGCTGCAATTTTTCACAACCATCTTCACCATCTGCAAAACCACCCACTTTTGTATCATCAGCAAACTTGCTAATCTTGCCCTGTATGTTCTCAGCCAAATCATTAATATAGATGACAAACAATAACAGGCCCAGCACCAAACCCTGAGGCATACCACGAGTCGCAGGCCTCCAGTCCGAGAAGCAACCTTCCACCATCACCCTCTGCTTCAATCCTTGAAGCCAATTTGCTATCCATTCAGCTATCTCTCCTTGGTTCCCATTCAATCGAACCTTCCAGAGCAGCCTGCCATGCAGAACCTAGTCGAATGCCTTACTGAAATCCATGTATACAACATCTACAACTCTGCCATCGACCTTTTTGGTCACGTCTTCAAAAAATTCAATCAGATTTGTGAGACACGACCTCCCACGTACAAAACCATGATGACTATCCTTAAGTCATGCTGACTATCCTTGTCCATCCAAATGCCTGTATAACCTATCCCTCAGAATACTTTCTAGTAACTTTCCAACTACAGATGCTAAACTCACCGGCCTATAGTTCCCAGCATTTTCCCTGCAGCCCTTCTTGAAAAGAGGCACAACATTTGCCACCCTCCATTCTTCCGGCATGTCTCCTGTATTTAAGAACCTCGTAAATTTCAACCAGGGCTCCCGCAATTTCCTCTCTAGTTTCCCACAATGTCCTCGGATATACCTGATCAGGCCCTGAAGACTTGTCTACCTTCATACACGATAGTACCTTCAGTACGTCTTCGACAGTAACACTGGCTGCTCTCAAGACACTTTCATAGACTGCTCCAAGTTCCTCCATTCTACTGTCTCTCTCCTCGGTAAATACAGAGGAGAAATACTCATTGAGGACCTTGACCATCTTCTATGGCTCCACACAGAGGTGATCACTTTGATTCCTGGGAGGTCCCACTCTCTCTCAAGTTACCCTTTTCCCCCTTATGTGTTTAGAAAATTTTTTGGGATTGATCTTAATGCTACCCACCAGAGCTATCTCCTGACCCCTTTTTACCCTTCCAAGTTACTTTTCAGTGTACTCCTTAAACTCCTCCAAGGATGCACTTGATCCTAGCTGCCTATACCTGTCCCATGCATCCTTCTTGTTTTTGACCAAAGCCTTAATTTCCCTCACCAGCCAAGCTTTGTTACGTTTGCCTGCTTTGCCCTTCACTCTAACAGGGACGTACATACCCTAAGCTTTTGTCAGCACACTTTTAAAAACATCCCACTTGGCTGATGTTCCTTTCTCCTCAAATAACCTGCTCCAGCCAACTTGAGCGAGACCTTCTCTCATACCCTCAAAGTTGGCCTTACCCCAGTTGAGCATTTCAACATGTGGGTCCTCTCTGTCCCTATCCATAAATATCTTAAACCTAATTGAACTGTTGCCACTTATCCCAAATGGCTCCTCCACAAACACTTCATTAACTTGCCCATCCCAATTTCCCAATACCAGAACCAGTGTTGCCCTCTCACGTGTGGGGGGCCTCTACATACTGCTTGAGAAAACCCTCCTGAACACATTTGAGGAATTGCACCATATTTGAACCCTTGACACCACGATTTTCCCGGTCAATATTGGGAAAGTTAAAATCCCCTACTACAACTACCTTATTTGACCTGCAGCTGTCTGTAATCTCCTGGCATATTTGTAAGAATTTCATTGTCCTATCTGGGACATATGACAATAAAACACTCTTGACTGCTGAGTCTGGATGATTTCTGCCTCGACGACCGGCCAGACCACAAGTCACAGACTCCAGCAATGCACTGAGTTTATCATCAGCACCATTCCTCATCCGATTGGTCTCTTCGTCCAACTAGTCCTGCGCTCCATCTAATCCCTCACCCCTTGTCCCGTTCATTCTTTGTCCCATTGGCCCTTCTCGTCATTCAGTGGGTTATCACCTCCCGAATGTACCAGATATGTGTCCTTGGACTGTTGACCATCCCTCGCCCCGTTCACCACACGTTCATCGCCATAACTCGCCTCGCCATCCCTCACCCGCTCGTCCTTCACCCTCCCCTCCCTCCACACCCCCACTCGCCCTGCCATCCCTCACCCCTTACCCTTACCTGCATGCTATCGGCGCTGACGATCTCCCCGCGGAGCCTGCGGCCTAGCTCCAGCGCCAGCCGCGACTTCCCAGTGCCGGTGGCGCCGAGAATCACTAGCAGCGGTCCGGGCCGGCGGAGCGAGGGCAGCGCGGACATGGCGGCGGTGGGGCCTGGATGTAGGGCGGGGTTGAGAATGGACGGGAACGCCCACAGGAGGCGGGGCCACCAGTAGAGGCGTAGCCGGAGCGGGGCTGGATGTGGGGGCGGGGCTATGAATTGGCCAGAACGCCCACATGGGGCGTGGCCACCAGTGGAGGCGTGCGGCATTGGGCGGGGCCTGGATATGGGGGCGGGGCCACCAGTAGAGGCGGGGTCTATGTGGGCGGGGTTTGTGGAGGGGCGGGTCATCTGGCGATGCCAGCAGGGGCGGGGCCAATGGGGGAGGGGCATTTAGCTGGGAGGGGTCATCGGTAATGTTTAGTTCAGGATTGCACCTTATGTCTCTGGTCATATGGTCATATGGTCATAAGTGATAAGTCATAAGTGATAGGAGTAGAATTAGGCCATTCGGCCCATCGTCTACTCCGCCATTCAATCGGGGCTGATCTATCTCTCCCTCCTAACCCCATTCTCCTGCCTTCTCCCCATAACCGCTGACACCCATATGGATGACTGTTGTGTTATATAGCAGCTCAGCTAACCTCCACTTTACTCACTCATCTCCACCACAGCAGCTTATTGCTTTCAGAGGGTCATCCCCTGTAATATTACCAGTGAAGATGTGCCCAGGGTTTATTCCCCATGCTCTGCCAGACTGTGTTCAGTGAAAGTGGAACAAGGGTCGGCAATTTTGCCCTTTGAGCTTTTCTGTCTTTCAATCTAATCGCGCATCCTCTCTCAGTCCTCAATCTTTAGCCATGAATCCTGAGACTGTGCCTTTCATTTCATACTTGCCACCCAGGGAAATATCCTGCCCACGGAAGAAGGGACTCGACCCGAATACGTCACCCATTCCTTCTCTCCAGAGATGCTGCCTGATCCTCTGAGTTACTCCAGCATTTTGTGTCTACCTTCGAAATATCCTCCCTACCAGTCTGTCAAGCCCTGGCAAAACCTTCAAAGTTACAATCAAATCTCCTTCCATTCTTCTGAAATCACCCGTTTACAAACTTAAACGGGTTTGAGTTTGTAATAGGTTTGGACATGACCAGATATTTCCTTATCCATCGAAACAAGGAACTGCAGATGCTGGTTTACTAACAAAAGGAAGCAAGTACTAAAGTAACTCGAAGGTAGACATAAAATGCTGAAGTAACTCAGCAAGTGAAGCAGCATCTCTGGAGAGAAGGAATGGGCGACGTTTCGGGTCGAGACCCTTCTTCAGACTGATGTCAGGGGAGGAGGCGGGACAAAGATAGATTGTAGGCGGAGACAGTAAGTCTAGTGGGATAACTGGGAAGGGGAAGGGGATGGAGAGAGAAAGCAAGGGCTATCTGAAGTTAGAGAAGTCAATGTTCATACCGCTGGGGTGTAAACTACCCAAGCTAAATATGAGGTGCTGTTCCTCCAATTTGCGCTGGGCCTCACTCTGACAATGGAGGAGGCCCAGGACAGAACGGTCAGATTGGGAATGGGAGGGGGAGTTGAAGTGCTGGGCCACCAGGAGATCAGGTAGGTTAAGACAGACTGAGCGGAGGTGCTCAGTAAAACGATCGACGAGCCTGCGCTTGGTCTCGTCGATGTAGAGAAGCTGAAGTAACTCAGCAGGTCAGGCAACATCTCTGGTGAACAATGATATGTGACGTTTCGGGTCGGGATCCTTCTTCAGACTGATTGGAGGGGGGGGGAGAGAAAGCTAGAAGAGAGGAGGGGAATGACAAGGTGAATACGAGGGGGTTGATAGGCAAATGGTTGGACAGAGGTGTAAAAAAGGGTGTAAGACAAAAGGATTGAAGAGTTGTGAATTGTGAAGCCAGAGAAAGGAATGTAGGTGGTGGGGAAGGGGAGAAATTGTTGTGTCTAGGTGGGGCATGGGGGGGAGGAAAGAAAGGGGAGTTGGGATTGTTAGAAGTTACCTAAAATTGGTGATTTCAATGTTCATATTGCTGGGTCCCCCTACCTGAGTAATCGGTTGTATTCTTCTGCACCAACTATGCCTGTTCTAAGACAAGGAAACCATTTCAGCACATGCTTCTGAAGAAGTCTGTAGAAGGTTCCCGACCGAAAATGTTGCCTGTCCATTCCCTCCACTGATATTGCCTGACTTGCTGAGTTCCTCCAGCACTTTGCATTTCGCTCAAGATTCCAGCATCTGCAGTTCCTTGTGCCTGCACCCATTATTTCAGGCGTAGTTTCAACAAGGTCCTGGACATCCTTGCTCCTACACTCAAATTCCTCTTGCTACGAAGGCCAGCGTAACACTTGCCTTAACACACTGCATTACACGTGAACTTTCAGTAGTTTTCCAATCTAACATAATTCAAATAATCTGCCTTTTTTTTGCTTTGTCAATGAAGTGGATAATTTTGCATTTGACCACTTTAAACATTTGAAGGTGCTTCATGTTCTTTCTGTACTCTGTTCTTTTCTCATATCTTTTTGGGCATTGTTTAATTTTAAGTTTTAAGATTCTTTGGAGTCCAGGGTCAATGTTCAAAGATTTCAAGGACACAGTTTTGACCCTATCTTGACCACTTCCGCCACATGAGATGAAAGGCCAGTTCACCAGAACACTGAAGCAGCAGTAGATGGCTTCTAAACAGTGCATTTGACACAAACCTCACATTCTAAGAGTGAGATTAGACAAAGGCGAAAACTCTCATACCCATTGCTTTAGGAAGTCTCTGTCTATTTCTGCCAGTGAGTTGTAGGAGCTTGAAACAAGGGATTCAGCATTCAACTGCATTACATTTTATAGAGAACTGAGCATATACTGTAAGCTATAGGGAACAAAGGGTTTGCATTCACTCCCTACCTCTTTACTCACTTCCATCCCCTACCATTATTTGAATGAGAGTTGAGGCAGACCAGATTGGTGCGGGGGGGGGGGGGGGTATTTAGATACCGAATGCCCTACTGGAGAAGCAAGTAACAACACTTGAGACCCGGGTTCGATCCCGACTACGTGTGCCTGTCTGAATGGATTTTGTACGTTCTCCCCGTGACCTGCATGGGTTTTCTTCAAGATCTTCGGTTTCCTCCCACACTCCAAACACACAGGGTTGTAGGTTAATTGGGTTGATAAATGTAAACAAAAACTGTCCCTAGTGTGTGTACGATAGTGTTAATGTGCGGGGATCGCTGGTCAGCGCTGACCCGGTGGGCAGAAGGGCCTGTTTCCACGCTGTATCTCTAAAACTAAAATGTCCACAATATGACGACAGGTCCTCTGTAATTCCCGTAATCAAGGTCTAATAATTGTTAAATATTGCACCCCTCACTCTTAGTGTAGATGTTGTTTGAATACTCTGCGTTCAGAGCCCTATCATTTCCTTATCACTGGACCACCTTGCTGACTTTAGTTTATCTAGAGTTAAGTATGGAAACATGCCGACCAGTAATCACCTGTTCACACTAGATCGACATTATCCCACTTTCGTATCCACTCCCTACAAACTAGGGGCAATTTACAGAAGCCAATTAACCTACAAACCCACAGGTCTCTGGGATGTGGGAGGAAACCAGAGCACCCAGTGGTCACAGGGAGAACATGCAAACTCCACACAGACAGCACCCAAGGACATGATTGAACGCCGGTCTCTGGTGCTGAGAGGCAACAGGTCTACCAGCTGCACCACGGTGCCAAACTTCTGATTATTTACTGGGTTTCAAGATTGACTGTCAGTCTTTGAGCTGCCTCTTCAACTGTAACCAATGAAGTGAGCCAACAGCAGTAGACCAGAGAACCCCATCAATGGTGCTATATCTCAGGGTGACCTCAGGAGAGGGTGAATCTGCTCAAGGGGCAATGTATAAGGGAAGACGGTGGAATCATATGGGTTCCTTAGAGACAGCGGCTCAAGTCTCAGCTAGGAATTGTTTAAAGTATTCCCAATGACAAGTTCATCCCTACCCCAATCGAGAAACCCCCGATCAAGTAACCTTCCAGGTAAAGTCATGTAGGTGGACCTCAGAGAAGGATAAATCACCACTCGACAGCCACACTTCTGCTCCGTAGTTTTATGTACACATTTATTGACAGTAAAAGGCATAAAATTAAAACAAATGTAACCAAAGAGAAGTCAAAAGCAAAGTGAGTGTGCAGAGTCCAGGTGTAGGTTTCCAACCCAAGGCCAAAGTGCACAGGCCTAGTGCAGGGACACAAACCAGAGGCACAGGAGCAGAATTAGGCCGTTTGGTCCATCGACTCTGCTCTGTCCCACTGCACAGGTCAAATGTAATGGCTTGGTCCAAGCACAAAGTCCAACTGAAAGGAGCCTGTGCAAGGTCCGGGTGGAGTGGCCTGGGAGGGGGGAGGGGTGGTGGTGTTGAGCACCAGCATGGGTGCGGTGTAGCAGGGGGAGGGGGAGGGGGGATTTCTGTATGCGACAGAAAAACAATGTCTTTTACAAAGTCTGTTTTATTGGATGGTGCTGCAGTACAACGAGAGACAAACACACGGTCTTTACAGTTGCACAAGATTTCAAACATAATAAATTAATAATGTTCATGAAATTAATCCGTAGGTGGATTTATTTGGGTGAATGGGTGCCGAATTGTGTGGTGAAATATCCCGCTGATTACTCAGTGTCCTCATCTTGTGATTTGTTTTGCTGGTGTGCTTTAGGGAACAATATTTTCTCCTCTGCTAGTCTTGTAAACGACATCTATTTATTTACAGAGAGGAAAAGGCCATGAAAATCCACCACTAAATTGGTTAGTTTTCCGGCCTTTGCGGGGACCTTCTCCCGATTGCTAAAACCTTCTCCAGATTGGTAAGACAGGGAAGCAAGAGTTTATACAAAGCAGTCACGACAGAAACACAGAGTACAGGTTAGCAGACTGCTTCCGACATTGCTCAATGTGATTTCTAACCACCCGCTCTCTGAAAGACGATGCCTGGCTCTGTTCATGTCCCAGCTCAATGCCCGCACTGCTCCAATCAATGTGGGAATCCCAAAGATTGCTCGGAGTATCCAGCAGGTTAACCAAAGACAAAGGACTTTCATAAAGCATCAGACATGGGGGCTTTGGCTCAGTAGGTGGCACTCCTGGCCCGAGGTGAGGAAAGTGTAGGGTACAACTCTCTTTGCTGACAGATCCATCAAGTGAAGACCAGCTTGGGAAGTTTGTATCTAACCAATCCTCCACCCCAGCATCATACAGGCAATGGAAGGCTGACAGAGTACGAGATGCAACAATAGATGCAATCAGCTCCACGCTATCCAAAACAAACCAGAACCAGAGCTACTCTTCACCTCGTCACAACTGCCTCACACAGAGTTAACACCAGTTCTATGTTGTCCCACTTTCTCACTCACTACCCACACACCAGGGGGTAATTTACAGAGGTCAATTAACCAATAAACCCACATGACTATGGGATGTAAAATGAAGCCCACGCGGTCACAGGGAAATCGTACAAACTCTACACAGACGGCACCAAGGTCAGGATTGAACCCGGGTCTCTGGCGCCGTGAAGCAACAGCTCTATCAGCTGCGCTACTAGAGTTGTGCCGCCCCAACTCCATCCCTCTCCCAATCAAGAAGCTTCCAAGTAAAGACATGTGAGGGGGACATCAGAGGGGGTTAATTCACCACTCGACAGCCTCTATTCAATTCTGTAGTTTTATGTACACATTTGTTGACAGTAAAAGGTCTCACATGAAATTCTGCTGGCATGGAGCTTAGCAAACCACATCTCACCGCAATGGAACAGCCTCGCCCTGACAGCGCCATGAAATACATCTGCAGAGATCCATGCCAGACGAGTGATGGAAGGATTTCAGCAATGGGCTCGGTCCCTGCACTAGTCCAGAGCATATAATCGGGTGGCCTCATCAATACCACATTAAGCGCAGTGGCTACAAAGAAATGGAACTCTATACAGAAACACAGACTGCAGCACACATTAGATTAACACATGGGACTGGAGCAAACTCACATCACGATAACATTCCCTAATAGTTTGTCTAAGTTATTTAAAAATAATTAAACCAAATAAAAAGCTGGGAACCAATGTACATCATAAATCATTGCTCAAATAAACATAACAAAGAAAAACTTTTTTTTTAAACTCTTTTGACTTTCATTTAATCTGTAAAGTAGTATTTTGTGGTTATTTTTGGATTTCCTTTGTATTTCTTTTATATAAAATGCACCAAATATTTTAAATCAGTTCAGTTTTCAAGAGATGGCATTTGGCTGGGGTTGATTCCTGGTGGTGTCCGTCTGCATCTCTCTCTCTCCCTCTCTACATTGTGCGTGCGGCACTTGCTGCTCGGATGTTTGGGCGCACGCGGGTAGTCACTTTGAGTCACTTCATGGCCCCTTGAAGTTGGGTGGGCCCAGGTAGGCCGAGGCCCCTAAGCAAGCAGCAGCTTCGCAGAAACCAGGTATACCGGGGGATCCGGGTAGGCCGGGGCGCCCGGGCTGTCCCAACACCCCCTGCACGCCCACTTCACCGTGTCTGCCGTCGATACTCCGGCCCGGCATTCCCGCCGGTCCTGAGGAGAGAAAAAACTCCCATCACTGTCACGTTTCTCATTAATTGTGGACTCACAACATGGCTGCTGGGTCACGGGCAAAAGGAGAGTCAGAGTCAACAGGCCCTTCAGCTCAACTCACCCATGCTGACAAGATGGCATTCTGGACTGGTCCCATTTACTTACATTGGGCCCATGTCCCTCAAAACCCTTCCTGGCCATATATTCATCCAAAAGTGTCATCTTATATTTGCTTCTACAGCTTTCTCTGGCAGCTCATTCCAGATGCAAAGTACCTTCAGCTGTGAGAAGAGGTTGGACAAACTTGGATAGTTATTGCTGGAGTGTCACAGGCTGGGGGAACGCTTGGTGGAAACGTGTCAAGTTATGAGAGGCATAGATACGATAGATAGTCGGACTCTTTTACCCATGAATGAAATGTTAAAAACTCGGGGGCATGGGTCATAGAGCCATACAGCATGGAAACAGGCGCTTCAGCCTACCTCACCTACGCTGACCAAGATGTCCCTCCAAACTAGACCTATTTGCCTGTGTTTGGCCCATATCCCTCTAATCCTTTCCTATCCATGTACCTGTCCAAGTGTCTTTTACCTGCTGTTACAGTACCTGCATCAAAAACCTCTTCATGCAGCTATATATCCTCCACATATCTATCGCCCTCTCGGTGAAAAGGTTGTCCCTCAAATTCCTATTAAAACTTTCCCCTCTCACCCTAAACATATGCCCTCTGATTCTTGTTCCCCCTGCTCTGGGTAAAAGACTCACTGCAATCACCCTATCTATTCCACTCATGATTTTATACACCTCTGTAAGATCATTCCTCAGCCTCCAAGGAATAAAGCCCTAGTCCTCTCCCTATAGCTCAAGTCCTTGAGTCCTTGTAAAATTTGGGTGAGAGTTAATGGGAGCTAATCAGGTGACCAAGACAGACAGCAGATGCAGCTCCATTAAGAGATTTGTCCCACACTTTAGTCTGGAGATTCCAGCCCCTGCAGTCTCTTGTGTCTCCACTTTGGGAGCTGGGTTGTGCGGATAACATTTCCAAAGTTGCAGAAACTATTCCAGAACCAGGAGCCACAGTTTAAGAATAAGGAGTAAGCCATTTAGAACGGAGACGAGGAAACACTTTTTCTCACAGAGAGTGGTGAGTCTATGGAATTCTCTGCTGTTAAATACATTATATTCGGTTCATGACAAGGATACGCAAGCTGCCATCCTATCTCTTGATGCTCAGAAGGCTTTCGATCAGATCGAATGGCCCTATATGCTAGAGACGTTAAAACAGTTTGAGTTTGGGATGAACTTTATAGAGTGGATTAAAATAATTTATTCAAATCCAGTATCTTCTATTCTGACTAACACAGAAAAATCCCAACCTTTTGACCTGCAGCGCGGTGTGAGACAGGGTGATCCCCTTTCTCCCCTGCTGTTTGATATCGCTTTAGAACCTCTTGCAATAGGAATCAGGGGTCACCCGGGTATTCATGGTGTAAAATTTCGTAATGTTGAAAGTCTTGTGAATTTATATGCGGATGATTTATTAATTTGTTTATCTGATCCGGTAGTGTCAGTTCTCAACCTTCTGAACTACATTAAGTCATTTAGTAAACTGTCAGGATATACAATTAACTGGGATAAAAGCGAATTCATGCCCTTGACAAATAATTTGAGCCCTGCTTTCTTGAAATCTTTGCCATTTAAATTAGTTACCACCCACTTTACCTATCTTGGACTGAAGATTTCCAGAAACCCCAAACTTCTATTTAAATTGAATTTTTTGGACATGGCATACAAATTAAAAGCTAGCATTAGGTGCTGGAAGCTGCTTCCCCACTCAATGATTGGTCGCATCAATGCTATTAAAATGGTTGCACTTCCAAGATTTTTGTATCTTTTCCAAAACCTTCCTGTCTACTTACCTTTGTCTTTTTTCAAACAACTGGATTCGGTTATACTCTCATTTGTCTGGGCAGACAAATCCCCTCGCATTGCTAAAGCCCACCTACAGAAAAATGTGGACAGGGGTGGCCTCGGCCTTCCGGTACTGAAGCATTACTACTGGGCTGCAAATGCGAGGGCTCTCACTTTCTGGCAGTGGGGCTTTCCTGTCTGATGTTTCCCCACTCTGGCTAAAAATTGAATCCATGTTTGTTTCAGAGACCTCTCTCCCAGTGTTGCTCTTTTTCGGAGCACAGGTTCCCTACAAATTAGTTGGCCATAACTTTATTCTCAGAAACTCCGTAAGGATTCTGAATCAAATTTAAAAAAAATTTGGATTGGTAAATATCTCAGTGTATACCCCTATAGTACACAATCACTTGTTCAAACCGGCACTGATGGATAGATTGTTTCTGGACTGGAGGGGGAAGGGGCTGTGTTGTATTGATGATCTCTACATAGATAATAAATTTGCCTCATTTTTTCAGCTCCAAACTAAATATTGCCTTCCTCAACAACACTTCTATCGCTACCTTCAAGTCAGGCATTTTGTACGGGAGCGTATCCCAGAATTCATAGTCAAACCAAAAAGTCACATTCTTTATGATCTACTTCTTTCACAGCCTGACTCTAAACACTTGATCTCCCGCTTTGTCACTGCCTTTACGACACCAGTTGAAGCTGGTCATCTCAGGGAGGCCTGGGCTGCAGAATTGGGCACTCCTGTGTCAAATGAACTGTGGGAGGAAGGTTTGTCCGGTATACAGATTTGCTCTATTAGTTCTAGATACAGATTAATTCAATTTAAAGTCTTGCATAGACTACATTATTCTAAAACCAAACTTAACAAGATTTTTGAATCGGTTTCCTCCATGTGTGACAGATGTGGTACTGCAGAAGGATCACTATCACATTTATTTTGGCACTGTCCAGTATTAAGTAATTTCTGGAGTGACATATTTAACTGTCTTTCCAAACAATGTCGAATAAATATTCCGCCTGATTGTAATCTGGCTATTTTTGGTTCCTCTGACAATACAAGGGCCCTTCCTTCCCACCAGAAGCAGATTCTTAGAGCAGGTATGGTTGCAGCTAAAAAAATAATATTACTGAATTGGAAGTCCCCACTCTCCCCATGTTTTAAGAGGTGGCTCAATGAAATGCTTTCTATTGCTAAGATGGAACAGATTTGTTTTAACAAAGGGAATTTACAAAATTATTTTTTGAAGGTGTGGAAACCATTTTTGATTTTGCTTGAAGAGGCATAATTGTCTGATCTGTTTATTTTGCTGCTGTGCTATGTTTTTAATCTGAGCAAACTTTGATCTTGCACTCTGATTGATATTCTGGCTGCCCCTCACTCGTTCTTTTGTGTGTTTTTTTTTTTGTTTTTGTTTTTTTGTTTCTTTAATTGGTGTTTTTTGTTTTCTGTCTATTGTGTGTTCGTTATGATAAAATTTGAAGGAAAAAAAAAAAAAAAAAGAGGGCGGTGGAGGCAGGTTCTCTGGATGCTTTCAAGAGAGAGCTAGATAGAGCTCTTAAAAATAGTGAAGTGAGGGGATATGGGGAGAAGGCAGGAACGGGGTACTGATTGGGAATGATCAGCCATGATCACATTGAATGGCGGTGCTGGCTCGTAGGGCCGAATGGCCTACTCCTGCACCTATTGTCTATTGTCTACTCTTGATCCTCTTTCAATGGATTCTTTCAAACATTTTTTCGACGGGCAAAATAAGGCAAGACGATGGGATCGAAGGTAAAGAAGACTGCAGATGTTGGAATCTGAAAATAGAATGCTAGAAAAACTCAGCAGGTCAGTCGGCATCTGCAGATGCAAAGGAGTGAGTTGATGTTTCAGGTCGAGATGCTACAGCAGTACTAAAGGGAGGGGGTGGGATAGAGGCTGTTGGTGATAGTTGGGACCCATTGTGATGTGGGTGGGGGGGGGGTGTGGAGGTTGATGGGCAAATGGAACCAGGTTGGGCAATGGGAGGGATGAGAGAATTGAAACCATAGGCAACACTAAATGAAAGTCAAGATTGAGTTGGGGGAAGGAAGTTGGGGGAAGGAAGATCCAAATGTGCAATGTCAGCTGCATGAAATATGATCCAGCTACAAGACAGGTCTTCCCAACATACATGGTACCCTGGGGTGGCACGTTGGGCACTCTTGGGTCGAACCCGGATTGGGGGAAGGGCACCCTAGGGTAAAACAATAGTATGGTCTGGCACCCTACGGTGGGACGTCTGGGCTTGTACACTCTGGAGTTTAGAAGGATGAGAGGGAATTTTATTGAAACATATAAGATTGTTAAGGGTTTGGACACGCTAGAGGCAGGAAACATGTTCCCGATGTTGGGGGAGTCCAGAACCAGGGGCCACAGTTTAAGAATAAGGGGTATGACATTTAGAACAGAGACGAGGAAACACCTTTTCTCACAGAGAGTTGTGAGTCTGGGGAATTCTCTGCCTCAGAGGGCGGTGGAGGCCGGTTCTCTGGATACTTTCAAGAGAGAGCTAGATAGGGCTCTTAAAGATAGCGGAGTCAGGGGATATGGGAAGAAGGCAGGAACGGGGTACTGATTGGGGATGATCAGCCATGATCACATTGAATGGCGTTGCTGGGTCAAAGGGCTGAATGGCCTACTCCTGCACCTATTGTCTATTGCCCTAGGGTGGGACGTCCTGCACCCTAGGGTGGGACGCTGGCAGGGTAATCACCCTGGAGGTGGCAGGCTGGGGCACCCTAGGATCAGCTATTAGCATGGTCTAGCACCCCAGGGTAGATCGCTGGGGGAGTGGGCAGCCGAGGATTGGCCCTGGTTGGTGCGGGGATCCTGGGGTCGGACCCGGGCATGATGTGACACCCAGTTCCTGGTAGTAGAGACTGAATGTGGATGGGCAGCAGAGAGCAGTGACTCTACGAGCAGTAAATCCAAGGAAGGTTTGTCAACAAACAGTCTCACACCACACACAGTCAACCCCAACCGGCGCTGGAGTCTGCCCTTACCTGTAATTCCCGGTGGGCCTGGAAGGCCAGGGTGTCCACGCCCCGTCTCACCGCGATCTCCCTTCACCCCTCGTTTGCCTTAATGTAACAAAAAATATACTGTATAATTGGCAGGGATTCTTACTGGATGAACAATGAGAGTCAAAGTCAATGCAGCGATCAATAGAGGGACCGTGATTGATCAATTACGATATACTGTAGTAGGTATGTTACAAAACTTACCTTCAACGGCGCTGCAGTTATGCCACTGGCCGTGTGCGCGACTTTGGTGCCTTTGAGGGGGGGGGTTAAAATGCGGTTTTCTCCTGCCTGTCCGAGATATATTTTCTCGGGCTGCTAGCTAATGCTGAAGAATTGTTCCGACTGCCATTTTTTTAAAGCGCGGGACAATTTCAGCGCTGGAGTAAAATAAAAATCCGCTTCTAATGCCGTCACCGCTGACAACGGGACGGATTTCACGTACGGGACAGCTAAAGGTAAGCCGTTTATTTTACATATAAACGTGCTTCTTAGGATTACCTTAATCCAAATTTTACATTGCGAAAAGGTGATTTAGGCACCATACGAACTGGCAGTATTTTTCCTGCTGATATGGGGTTTAAATTCACCGCAACTGCAACGTTCCAATCGATCGCGTTCCACAAAATCTCACTCGCAAGATGATTTAAATGGCCATTAATTTACGGGAATTAAACACTAAATTCCTTCCATTTGGCCTATAAATTCATGACAATGAGATTTAAAAATCACGTTATATTGTGAATTCTTGTGTGAATGTTATTTGGACATTTAGGCTATTTAAAAATGTTAATCTTTTCTTAAGAAATGGATAGATGTTTAGATCTAGTAATTGAATTTTGTAATTAGCTACAATTAGGTAACTAACTAATTATATGCTTTAATTTCAGGTCATCCAAGTAAGATTGTTTCATACTTGTTTCAGAATGCTTCAATCTATAATAACTGAACATTTATTTCAGTTCTCTTAATTTTTAAGAAAGTTATGGGCTTTTGACTGTCCTCGATTGCAGCTTTTGTGTTAAGAATGGAAAAGCAATAGGGAACAAGATGCTAATTTCCGAGTATGAAAATGGCCATAACTTTTTTAATACTGAAGATATGAAAGTGAATTAGGTGTCAAATTAAACTTCTTTTTATGCTTTATCTGATGGGATAAATTGCAGACTTGATTTTTTAAATCTCCAAATTTTGTAACATTGCTAACTGTAGTTGATTAGGGATCAATCACTCAGCTTTGTAATCAATGGGGATCAATCACAAGCTTTCATAGTGAATGAGAAGTCAATCATCAATTTTCTTAATCAATGGGGGATGGGAGCTGCCAATGAGTTTCTTCAATCAACGGAGGGCTTTGGGCTTCTAAATGAATGGGTTGTCATCACTGGAGGTTTTCATCAATATGGGTCAACCACTGGGCTGCTTAATTAATGGGGTGGGGGTGGGGAATCACTGGGATGTATTATTAATGGGGAACAGTTCGTTGGGATTGATCAATGGAGGATCAATCGTTGGTCACCATGGTGTCTGATGTTCACGTTTCATGCAGTCAATGAATGAGATGATCATTGGAAGGCCACGACTGGACCTCACCATTGATTGGAACTTCACTATTCCAGCCCATGTCTGGGCACAAGTTGTCACCTTACCCTTTGGTCCTGTGTTTCCAATCTGGCCTTGAACGCCCATCAGCCCAGGAAGGCCGCGAGTTCCTGAGACGCCGTGGTCTCCTTGTTCACCAGGAGCGCCCAAGGATCCGGGGGGGCCGGGAGGTCCTGTCATCCCTGCTCCACCCAGTACCTGTCTGTTGGCACTGACTGCTGCTGCTGCCAAATGCTCTGTAACAAACAAAGGAAGGCAGACAGCGTGAGGCACCAAGGTTGCCAGCAAACAGCAGGGCTTGGTCCAACTGTTGCCCACTGCAGGTTTGTTCACTCAGCCCCATTACACGAGAGAAAGGAACCATGTCAGGTGTTAGAGTCATAGAGTCTTACAGCACGGAAACAAGCCCATCAGCACAATGTGTAGGATGCACGTCCTCTATTGCACCCATTTGTTAGGTAAATAGGGGAATTGATTTCCAATGACAAGGAACAGGAAACATTGGTCAAAGGTGTAGGAATGAACTGCAGATGCTGGTTTACACCGAAGACAGACACAAAATGCTACAGTAACTCTGCGGGTCAAGCAGCATCTCTGGAGAAAAGGAATGGGTGACGTTTCGGGTAGAGATCCTTCATCAGATGCCCCATCTACACGTCCCACCTGCCTACATTTGGCCCATATCCCTATAAACATTTCCAATAAGTAGTTTATTAATTTTCAGTGTTAGCTATGCAAACAACCCTCAAATCCACAAATATTCAATTACACACAGTCCAATAACTATTACACAAATACCCAAAGACCGATCTAAACCTGCAGTTATATACGGAAACTAATAAACAGTGGCACTAATGTTCAATGATGCCTAATTCTCAGGTACACAAAGTGACGAGGGAAACACATAAAACATAAAGTGCTGCAGGAACTCAGTGGATCAGGTGGCATCCAGGAAGAGATTGGACAGGCGATATTTAGCATGGGAACCTTTCTCCTGGACAAGGGTTCGGTTTGAGGATGTGTCCGAGACCTGGTGCCTGAACTCAGCATGGTAGAGGTCAACCTGCTGGACTACTACGGCACCTCCCTGGTCAGCGGGCTTGATGTCAACAACTGCATTGTTACTGAGTGAGCAGTATGGAGGGGTAGAGGTTGGTGGGTGAGGGGAGTGGAGAAGTGGTTGATGTTGAGGCAGCAGATAGAAACATAGAAACATAGGTGCATTAGTAGGCCATTCGGCCCTTCAAGCCTTCAATACGATCATGGGATGATTATCTAAAATCTGTACCCCGTTCCTGCTTTTTCACCATATCCCTTGATTCCATTAGCCCCAAGAGCTATAACTAACTCTCTCTTGAATCCATCCAGTGAATTCGCCTCCACTGCCTTTCATGGCAGAGAATTCCACAGATTCACAACTCTCTGGCTGAAAAAGTTTTTCCTCATCTCAGTCCTAAATGGCCCACCCCTTAGTCTTAAACTGTGACCCATGGTTCTGGACTCCCCCAACATGGGAAATATTTTTCCTGCATCTAGCCTGTCCAATCCTTTTAGAAGTTTATATGTTTCTGTAAGATGCCCTCTCATCCTTCTAAATTCCAGTGAATATAAGCCCAGTCGATCCATTCTTTTATCATACGTCGGTCCCGCCATCCCGGGAATTAACCTGGTGAACCTACGCTGCACTCCCTCAATAACAAGAAAGTCCTTCCTCAAATTAGGAGACCAAAACTGCACACGATACTCCAGGTGCGGTCTCACCAGGGCCCTGTACAACTACAGTAGGACCTCCTTGCTCCTATACTCAAATCCTCTCGCTATGAAGGCCAACATGCCATTAGCTTTCTTTACTGCCTTCTGTACCTGCATGCTTACTTTCAGTGACTGATGTACAAGCACCCACAGGTCTCATTGCACCTCCCCTTTTCCTAATCTGACACCATTCAGATAATAATCTGCCTTCTTGTTCTTGTCACCAAAGTGGATAACCTCACATTTATCCACATTATACTCCATCTGCCATGCATCTGCCCACTCACCCAACCTATTATCCAAGTCACCCTGCAGCCTCATAGCATCCTCCTCGCAGCTCACACTGCCACCCAGCTTTGTGTCAACTGGAGATGTTACATTTAATTCCCTCATCTAAATTGTTAATATGTATTGTAAATAACTGGGGTCCCAGCACCAAGCCTCGCGGCACCCCACTTGTCACTGCCTGCCATTCTGAAAAGGACCTGTTAATTCCTACTCTTTGCTTCTTGTCTGCCAATCAGTTCTCTATCCATGTCAATACCCTACCCCCAATTCCATGTGCTCTAATTTTGCACACTAATCTCTCGTGTAGGACCTTGTCAAAGGCTTTTTGAAAGTCCAGATACACCACATCCACTGGCTCTCCCTTATCCATTCTACTTGTTACATCCTCAAAATATTCCAGACGATTTGTCAAGCATGGTTTCCCCTTCATAAATCCATGCTGACTTTGACCGATCCTGTCACTGTTTTCCAAATGTGCTGCTATTACATCTTTAATAATTGACTCAAGCATCTTCCCCACTACCGACTACAGTTTTCTCTCTCCCTCCTTTCTTAAAAAGTGGGGTTACATTAGTTAACCTCCAGTCCATATGAACTGATCCAGAGTCGAGAGAACTTTGGAAAATGATCAGCAATGCATCCACGATTTCTAGGGCTACCTCCTTGAGTACTCTGGGATGCAGACCTCCAGGCCCTGGGGATTTATCTGCCTTCAATCCCAACAGTTTATCCAACACCATGTAATGACTATTGTGAATTTCCTTTGGTTCCTCAGTCACGCTAGATCCTCGTTCCCTTAGTATTTCTGGGAGTTTTTTTGTGTCTTCCTTAGTGAAGACAGAACCAAAGTACTTGTTTAACTGGTCTGCCATCTCCTTGTTTCCCATTACAAATTCACCCGTTTGTGACTGTACAGGACCTACATTTGTCTTCACTAATCTTTTCCTCTTCACATATCTAAAGAAGCTTTTATTGTCAGTTTTTATATTCCCCGCAAGCTTTCTTTCATGCACTATTTTCCCCCTCTTAATTAACCTCTTTGTCGTCTGTTGAATTCTAAATTTCTCCCAGTCCTCCCGTTTGCTGCTTCCTCTGGCCAAATTATATGCCTCTTCCTTGGATTTAACACTAACCCTAATTTCCCATAATACCAACATTAATGGTTTCAGGTTGTGAAAGACGTAATATTTTGTAACATATAATTCATTCATATATGCAATTCAGCACATGTGTACATGAATGCACGTTATATATTCACTCATTCATTCTCTAATGGTTAAAGTTTACCTTGATAAATAGCAACATATACACCAGAACTCAGTGACACACTGGTAGGTAACTCGTATGCTAATACTCTATTGTACACAAAATTAGCATAAGAATTAGCATAAGATGGGAAGAGGCCATTCATTCCATTGAGTATGCTGGCCTTTTGTGGAGGAAAACTAGTCAGTCCCAATTCCTTGTAGAGTTCCATTAATAGTTGAATAATTTTCATTTTCCTGGTCTCCCCATTGCCTCACCTTTACCATGGACGTTCAGTCCCTTTACACCATTCCCCACCAGGAGGGTCTCAAGGCCCTCCAATGCTTTGTTGTACAAAGACCTAATTTCTCTCTACTAATGCTCTCCTCTGCCTGACAGAACTTGTCCTCACACTCAACAACTTCTCTTTTGACTCCGCTCACTTTCTCCAAGTTAAAGGTGTAGTAATGGACCTGCCTTTTTGTTGGTCACGTCAAGCAGTCCTTGCTCCAAATGTACACTGGCACGACAGTATGGCCCAATTCTTTCTCCGTTACATTGACGAATGCATCGTGGCTGCCTCCTGCACCCGTGCAGAACTCATTGATTTCATTAGGTTTGCCACAAACTTCCACCGTGCCCTTATATTCACTTGGACTATCTCTGAAACCTCTCCAGATTACTACTTACCAATTGAAGTCGTAGTTTCAAGGCATAAGGGGCAGGGAATGGAGGGATATGGATTATGCCCAGGTAGATAAAAGTTAGTCTTTGCATCTTGTTTGATGCAGACATTGTGGGAAAAGGGCCTGATCTTGTGCAGTTTCTGATCTATGATCTATGAGACGCAGTGTTAGTACATGGCACTGCTCCATCATGCACTCACCTTGCATCATTTTCAAGCACACCTCGACAATATGTTGATCTCCTGTATCTCGGCCCTGCCAACAGAAATAGAAGAGGTTAGGTAGAAGCCTTGCCCATCCTGAACGGGTGACACCAATTCTGATCCAGCCCATCCTGACAGGCAGTGTTGGGAACAAACACATTCCATCATCCACTTTTCCCTGCCTCGTACAACCAAGATATAAATTTAACATATCTTTATTCTCTGAGGGATGTAGGTGGCACTGTCAGGGTCAGCAATCATTGTCCATCCACGAATGCCCTTGAGGAGGTGGGAGCGAGCTGCCTCCTTGAATCTTCATAGTACTTCTGGTGACGAGCTCCCATAACAGGAGTCCCTGGAATCAAACTTATCAATGATAATGGGTCAATGATCTATTACTAAATCAGGATGGTGTGTGACTTGGGAGAGCGGGTGATGGAGATTGAGGGTAGTGCTGTGATCATAACCCTGATGACAGAGGTGGCAGGTCGGGACGTACAGGGAGTGAAGGCTCACAACCATGTATCTCATGGGCGGTCCTCTCTGCAGACACAGCGCAGCAGTGGTGAAGGAGTGAATGCTTCGAACGAGCAGACAGCTCTGTCCCAAATACTGAAAGCTCCTCGGGTGATCTTAGAGCTGTGTCCATTCAGTTAAGGGCAGAGGGTTCTATCACACTCCTGGCCTGTGCCTGGCAGATGGTGGAAAGACTCTGGAACATCAGGAACTGAGTCACTCGTGGCAGGGTAGGTAGGCAGGCAGCCTCTGAGCTGTCCCTGTAGCCCTGGCATTTACATAGCTGGTCCAGGTAATACAGACCTCTCACCCCCAGCATTCAGTAACAGCTATGCTGTTGAACATCGAGGGAATGTGGTGAGACAAACAAAAAACTGTGGGTAATACAAATCTGAAATTAAACAGAAAAGGCCAGAAACACTCCCCATAGGTCAGATAGCAACTGTGGAGTGCAGAGTAGACCTAATATTTCAGGGCCGTAACACTTCACCAGAATGAGCTGATATTGATGAGGTCAACCTGAAACATTAACACAATTTCTCTCTCCATTAATCAGGAGGACAGTGAAACTAGTCAGAGAACTAGGATGGGGTAGGGTCGGAGAGAGAGGGAAAGCAAGTGTAATTTGAAGTTAGAAAAATCAATATTCATACCGCTGGGTTGTAAGCTACCCAAGCGAAATATGAGGTGCTGTTCAATTTGTGTTGGACCTCACTCAGGTTGGAAGAGGTTGGAGGAGCTGCATGAACCTCTGCCTCACCTGAAAGGACTGGCGGGGTTCTTGGACAGTCAGGGTAGGAGGTTTAGGAACAGGTAATGATTTGGGAACAAGGATGCTGCTGCACTTCGGATGCAGAGTAAAGTGCTTCTCTAAAAGATCACAGAATTGGCAGATAAAGTAACCAAACTCCTTCCTGTTTATCATCAACGGGGGGCTTTGGTAGTGGGATAAACTAAAGGATATAGTGGTTTAGCTCTCAACTCTTACATAACATGACAAGTCGCAGTCACTCCTGTGAATGGTCCATCACAGGTACTGGCCTCCACCGTCGAAGGGTTCTACAGGAGGCACTGCCTGAAAGTCAGCCAATGACTCGCACCACCCTTGCCACTACTCATTTCACTCATACCATTGGGAAGAAGGTACAGGAGTCTGGAAACCATGACCTCCAGATTGAAGAACACCTTCCAAGCAATCATCAGGGAACTCGACAGAACACTAGTCCCAGCAACTATAATCTTCTATGGACTTCAGTCTGTAGAAGGATCCAGACCTGAAACATCCAGGTCCAGACCATCCTTATTCTCCAGAGATGCTACCTGACCCGCTGAGTTACTCCAGCACCTTTTGTCTATCTACAGTACAAGAGTTCCCTGGTCCGCTACCGTACAAGGATTCCCTGCTCAGGACCAGTATAGTACAAGGATTGACCAGTCCGCTACTCTACAAAGGTCCCCTTGTCTGGTACAGTACATTACAGTGCAGCACAAAGATTCCCCGGTCTGCTATCGTACAAGGATCCTCTGGTTTGACACGGTACAGTCCAAGGATTCCCTGGACCGCTACAGTACAAGGATGCTCTGTTCTGGTACAGCCTGGGTTCGTTCTGTGTCAGGTAAGTCTGGGCATCGTCAGTCAGTCTCTGGCTCACCTTACGGATGTGAGAAGTCAGAGTGTGGAGGATTCCGGGGTCCAGGAGTCGCTGGAATTCTGAGCAACATCAGCAGCCCGTTCCTGAGGGAAGGCAGGCTTGCCCGTCTATGTGTGGGTTCTGCGCCTGTTCCCTGCCTCCCCTCCACTTGCCCCAAGACCCCACACACGGCTGGAATACTTACCACAGTTCCCTGGCGTCCAATCACTCCTGATATTCCACGTCTGCCGTGGGGGCCTCGGGACCCCGGCAGTCCTCGACGACCCTGGGCTCCGGGCTCACCGGGGTTGCCGGGAGCACCCTGGTATCCCGGCTCTCCTGGCACACCTTCCTGGAGGGGCAGCAAGAAGGCGGGGTTTCAGTGCTTGCGTCCATGGCGCTCCCATTCCCCACCCCATGATGCTGCTCCCACCACACACCCCACTCTCCCCCTTCATCCCCACAACCCACACAGGCTCCCCTCACCCCCACCCATGCACCTCCCCACCACCCACCTTCCCTGCTCCCACCACCCACCCAGCTCACAACACCCACTCCCCACCCTCTGCACCATATACGCCCCCCCCCCTAATTCTCTGCCTCTCCTTTCCCTCCCCACATCCCTCCCATGTCCCTTGGTGCTGGAGGCAGGCATGAGAGTGGCGTTTCAGAAACTTTTGGATAGTCACATCGACGTGCAAGGAATGGAGGGAAAGGATCATGTGCAGGCAGAGGAGATTGGTTTGACTTGACATCATGTTCAGCATGGACACAATGGGCCGAAGGGCCTGTCCTGTGCTGTTCTGTTCTACCTTCATCATACGTGCCCTCTCTCACCAGATCCCTAACTTTGCAACCTTGCGGCTTACTTCCCTCAACAGTGGAGTTAATTCAGCAAACCTCTTCTGAGCCCTCTCTGGAGCCTTTACATCTGCGGGGCATGCAGAGCTGAACACTATCCTCACTTGTGGCTGGTCCTGCAGGTGATAGAGGGCAATGATGTCTTTGCTCGTTGCTCTCCAGCCTCTGTGCTCCAAACCCACGACCCTGTGTACTTCCCCATCCTGCACTGTCGATGTGCTTCGTATCCCTGCCTCCAGCTCTCCCTGTTCCTGCACACCTTTTAGAACTGTAATCTTTAGTTTAGTTTCATTTAGTTCACTGAAAGGAAACATGCCCTTTGGCCCACCGAGTCCATACAGACCACCGATCACCTATTCACACAAGTTCTACTTTATCCCACTTTTGTATTCACACCCTGCAACACTCGGGGCTACTCACAGAGGCCAATTAGCCTACAAACCTGCGCGTGGGAGGAAACTATAGTACCCGGAGGAAACCCATGTGGTCACAGGGAGAATGAGCAAACTCCACACACACAGCAGCCGAGGTCTGGATCAAACCCGGGTCCCTGGTGCTGTGAGGCAGCGGCACTCCCAGCGGCGCCACTGTGCTGCCCCTCTATTTGTCACGTATTTGGCATGCTCCGGTATTTTATTTAATTCACATGTTTAATCGATAATGTTTTATTATTAATATTTAATGGTTTATGTGTCATTCCTAACTGTCACTGTATGTCATGTTGTCACTTGTGGGCGGAGCACCAAGGCAAATTCCTTGTATGTGAATACTTGGCCAATAAACGTATTCACACACACACTCATTCTTCCTGCCAAAAGGAAGTGTACTTAACATTCTTCCACATTAAATTGTATCTGCCCATTCCATCAGTCTATCTGTATCTCCTTGTGGTTTATTACTGTTCTTGCCACTTCCAAATTTGGTGTAATCTACAGGTTTAGACATTGTGCCTTGTACAGCCAAGAACAAGGAATTAACATTGATTAATGAAACCAGTGTTCCTTTCCCAATTCTATGCTTCCCTCCAGCTTTTCACTGCTGCTCTCCGCTTCCTCTAACTTCCCCCTTTCTGCTTCAGCCTGCATCATTCCATGACCTTCAATCGGTTTGACAGACCATTCAGTGGCACTTCATCAAGCATCTTTTGGAAGTCCATATATGCTGCATCAGCGACACTTCCCTCACTCATCCTTTCTGTTAGTTCTTCAGAACATTCTGTCAAATTAGTTTAAGGTGATCTTATTTCTCCCAAGTCCCCGCAGTTCGAGTCATAGAGGATATAGTGTGGAAAGAGGCCCTTTGGCCCACCTTGCCTACACTGGCCAACATGTCCCAGCTACATTAGTCCCACCTGCCTACGTTTGGTCCATATCCCTCCCTGTACCTGTCTAACTGTTTCTTAAATGTTGGGATAGTCCCAGCCTCAACTACCTCCTCTGGCAGCTTGTTTCATACTCCCACCACCCATTGTGTTCAAAATTTATCTCTCAGATTCCCATTAAATCTTTTCCCCTTCACCTTAAACCTATGTCCTCTGGTCCTCGATTCCCCTACTCTGGGCATGAGATTCTGTGCATCTACCTGATCTATTCCTCTCATGATTTTATTCTATTAGATCACCCCTCATCCTCCTGCGCTCCAAGGAATAGAGACCCAGCCTACTCAACTTCTCCCTATAGCTCAGCCTTCTAGTCCTGGCAACATCCTCGTAGATCTTCTCGGAACCCTTTCAAGCTTGACAATATCTTTCTTATAACATGCTGGCCAGAACTGAACACAATACTCTAAATGCATTCTCACCAACGTCTTATACAACTACAACACGACCTCCCAAATGCTATGCTCAATACTCGGACAGATGTGCCAGAAGCCTTTTTGACCACCTTATCTACCTGCGACTCGACTTTCAAGGAACCATGCACCTGCACTCCTAGACCCCTCTGCTCTACAACACTCCCCAGAGGCCTACCATTCACTGTGTAAGTCCTGCCGTTGCTAGACGTCCCAAAATGCAACACCTTACATTATTAAATTCTATCAACCATTCCTCAGCCCACCTGGCCAATCGATCCAGATCCTGCTGCAATTTTTTATGACCATCTTCACTATCTGCAAAACCACCCACTTTTGTTTCATCAGCAAACTTGCTAATCTTGCCCTGTATGTTCTCAGTCAAATCATTAATGTAAAAGACAAACAGTAACGGGCCCAGCATCGAACCTTGACGCACACCACTACCCACAGGCCTCCAGTCCGAGAAGCAACCTTCCACCAGCCAATTTGCTGTCCATTCAGCTCTCTCCTTGGATCCAACCTTCCAGAGCAGCCTACCAGAGCTCATCCAGGATCTCCCTGCCCTTCCCTTTCCTGGGAATGTACCTGGACTCTACATGGACCACTGACCCTGAAAAGGACACCCATTGTTCGCTTGTGGTATCACAAGTCAATCATTGATTCCATTTTACCCAGCACAGTTCCCATCTTATCCCACTGTAACTGGATTCTTCCTCTGCTAACTCTTTGCACATTGACGTGACTATCCCTCCTCCAGAGACCCCTTTCTCCACCCCCCCCCCCCTCCAACATGCATTATCCTCTCCCCTGCAGCCTCAGGAAAGACACACTTTGACTGACCTGGCCATTCACTCCGGGTTCCCCCTGGTCACCCTGTAGAGAAAGAAATTGTTGTTAGGTGGATTTATGTACATCGCCACGGCAAGGTAAGATCAAACTCAATAGAACAGCAGGCGCTGGGAATTTAAAACAAAAAGCAGCAAATGCTAGAAACACTCAGCAGGTCAGACCGCATCTGTGGGAAGGGAAACAGAGTAAACGCTTCAGCTTGAAGACCGTCCGTCAGGAAACGATCTGGGCCCAGCTGAGCTCAAAGAGATGCAGATCTCAGCCCATCGCCAGACCATCGGATTCTCAGACCATCTCTTGGTGATCACATCCCTCGGATCATCAGCTGAATGGTGCAGGTCCCACAGACCCACTCACAGGGCGGTCAGATCCAGAATAGTTCAGATTCTTTCAGACCATCTCCAGTGTGGTCCAGATCACTCCGACCCATCCCCCGGTGATCAGTTCCCTCAGACCATCCCCCGGTGATCAGTTCCCTCAGACCATCCCCAAAGTGGAACAGATCAATCAGACCATCCCCAGGGCGACCGGTCATCAGACCATCCCTAGGTGATCACATCCCTCAGACATCCCCAGTGTGGTTCAGCTCCCTCAGATCATCATCAGAATGATGCAGATCCTTCAGACCCATCCCCAGTGTGGATCATATCCTTCAGACCCATTGTACGGGCGGTATCAGTAGCTGTGAGATTTTCAACAGCCAAACCCAGCCTTCTCTCTCTCAAACACACACACAGCTGCTCTGTAGCCCAAAGATCTCAGGACAGAAATCTCTCTTGGGTCTCCACAATCAATTGACCTCAAACCTTCATCACCCTGTGGCCCACAGAATGGGATCTGACAGACCTCGCTGGGCCTGGTCCCAGAGCTGATACAAGGTCCAGGGTCTTACAGTCTGAGACTGGGGCAGAATCCGAGGTCAGGGTCCAGACCCCAGAGTTATCCGGCACCGAAACAGGACCTTCTGCCCACCTTGCCCATGCCGACCAATGAGCACACCACCATCCCCGCACTAATCCCAGCCTTCCTCCCCACATTCCCGCCAACTCCTCTCAGATTCTACCACTCACCGGGGGCGATATACAGAGGCCAATTAACCTCCCAACTCACTTCATTGGGACATGGGAGGACCACCTGGAGAAAACCCACAAGGTCACAGGGAGAACCTGCAAACTCCACACAGACAGCACCTGAGGTGAGGATCGAACCCAGGTCTCTGTCGCTGTGAGGCAGCGGCTCTAAGCAGCTATGATTAATCCTGGGATATTACATCTGTGTGCTCTTGAACACAAATAGGAAATATTGCAGATATTGGAAACTGGAACTAAAAACAACAAATGTGTGAAATACTTAACATGTCAGGCAGCATCTGCAGAGAGAGAAACAGAGTTACTGATCGGTGTCCAACAAAACTCATCAACCAGAAACGCTATGTTTAAGAAGGAACCGCAGATGCTGGAAAATCGAAGGTAGACAAAAATGCTGGAGAAACTCAGCAGGTGAGGCAGCATCTATGCGGCGAAGGAAATAGGTAACGTTTCGGCCCGAAATGTTGCCTATTTCCTTCGCTCCATAGATGCTGCCTCACCCGCTGAGTTTCTCCAGCATTTTTGTCTAACCAGAAACACTAATTCTGTTTCTTTATCCACAGGTGTTGCCTGCTCCACTGTTCATTTGTAATGCATTCCACTGAAAGGGAACAGTTGTCGTTGAGCAGACACACTGTGCCGCATCCAAGCCGGGGTCCCCGAGGACAGTACCTTCTCTCCATTTTCGCCATCCAAGCCTTCCACGCCTGGGTCACCCTGCAGCAAGAAACACAACAGTTGTTGCTGACATTCATCAGCTGAACAGTAACTGTGGAGAGCCCAGAAAGCATGGGCAACATGACACACACACGCGCATACACACTGACGCGGGCATGCGCACACACACACGCGCACACTCATGACACGCACGCACTCAGATACACGCACATTCGCACACAGGCATACACACACAAGCTTATACATATGCAACCACATGCAAACCACATGCATACATATGCACACACATGCATGCAAACACAGAGGTGCATGCACATACACACATGACCCATGCATGCTCATACACACACACACACACACACGCACATGCACAGAAACACATTCGGGAAAGAAACAAAAATCTGAGACACCTACAAACAGATTAGAGGGGATGAACTATAAGGAGAGGTTGAACAAACTTTAATTATTTTCTCCGGAGTGTTGGAGGTTGAGGGGACACCTGATGGAAGTAGATTAAATTATGAGAGGCAATGACAGGGTAGACAGTCAGAACCTTTTTCCCAGAATGGAAAAGTCAAAGACTAGAGGCCACAGCTTTACAGTCAGTGGGGCAAAGTTTAAAGGATAAGGTTTTTAAATAGAGCGTGGTGGGGGATTGGAACGTGCTGCCAGAGGTGGTGGAGGAGGCAGATACGATAGTGATGTTGAAGAGGCTTTTATATAAGGGCATGGATATGCAGGGAGTGAAGGGATATGGATCACGTGCGGGCAGAGGAGATTAGTTTAACCTGGCACCATGTTTGGCATGAACATTGTGGGCTGAAGGGCCTGTACCTGTGCTGTACTGATCTATGTTCTGTACATGTAACACAAGCGCAGATAGACAGATACATAAATAGAAAGACATTGACAAAATAAGGCATGCGAACAAGAGTTGCAAGTGTGTAAAATGGACACACACACACATCAGAAATGTATGCACTCACATAAATCCCTGACAATCACTACAAACAGGATACATGGACATAAAACACACAAATAAACATGTTCAGAGAAACAGAGACACACACACACGTTTGTACACACACTATGGTCCAACTATGAAGCCTGTTGTTAACAACCACGTGATCCATGTTACCTCACTGCTCCGTCCCTTGCTGAGCCCCCATCAGACACTGACAGTGAACTAGACTGAGAGGTCAGGATGTTCTTAGACCCTCACCACACGCTGGAGACCAGGATACACAAGCAACTGCAGATGCTGAAATCTTGAGCAAAACACAAAGTGCTGGAGAAACTCGGCGGGCCAGGCAGCAACCGTGGAGGGAATGGTGTAACTGTCATTTCCATTCCATTCCCTCCTCAGAGACTGCCCGACCCACTGAGTTCCTCCAGCAGTTAGTTTTTTGCTCGAGATCAAGAGAACTGGCTTGGTGCCGTTGATGTAACTTCTTCAATTCAGCCAAAAATATTGAGGTGGAATAAGCCAGGTTACTTGGGAAGGGCACTGGGGAAATGCAGATTCATCACATACCTCCACACGAGAGGTTACGTTTTGGATAAAGACATGGGGCCCAAGAAATAATTTCACAATGAAACTGATCAGCCAACAGGAGAGCGAGAGAGAGAGAGAGAGAGAGAGAGAGAGAGAGAGAGAGAGAGAGAGAGCTTCAGGGTTACTGTTTATTCAGAATGAGCAAGGCCCACATTGAAAGGTTCAGGCGTTAGATTGTACAATGTCAGTTGAATCCTACCTTGCAATTTCATAGGTAGACAAAAATGCTGGAGAAACCCAGCGGGTGAGGCAGCATCTATGGAGCGAAGGAAATAAGCAACGTTTCGGGCTGAAACCCTTCTTCAAACTGATGTGAGGGTGGGGGAGGGGGGGGCAGGAAGAAGAAAGGATGAAGTGGAGCCAATGGGTTGAGGGAGAGCTGAGAAGGGGAGGAGAAAGTAAGGACTACCTGAAATTGGAGACGTTAATGTTCATACTGCTGGGATGTAAACTGCCCAAGCGAAATATGAGGTGCTGCTCCTCCAATTTACGGTGGTCCTCACTCTGGCCATTGAGGAGGCCCAGGACAGAAAGGTTGGATTCGGAATGGGAGGGGGAGTTGAAGTGCTGAGCCACCGGGAGATCAGGTTGGTTATTGCAAACCGAGCGGAGGTGTTCGGCGAAGCGATCGCCAAGCCTACGCTTGGTCTCACCGATGTAGAGCAGCTGACATCTAGAGCAGTGGATGCAATAGATGATGTTGGAGAAGGTGCAGTTGAACCTTGGCCGCATATGGAAAGACTGCTTGGGTCCTTGAATGGAGTCAAGGGGGGAGGTAAAGCGACAAGAGCAGCATTTCTTGCGGTTGCAAGGGAAAGTGCCCGGAGAGGGGGTGGATAGGGTGGGAAGGGACGAATTGACCAGGGAGTTACGGAGGGAGCAGTCTCTGCGGAAAGCCAACAGGGGAGGAGATGGGAAGATGTGGCAAGTGGTGGGGTCACGTTGGGGGTGGCGAAAATGACGGCGGATTATTTGTTGTATGTGACGGCTGGTTGGGTGGAAGGTGAGGACAAGGGGGACTCTGCCCTTATTACGAGTGGGGGGGATGGGGAGTGAGAGTAGAGTCACTTGGTATAGAAGAGTAGAGTCACTTGGTATACTCGGGATGGCAACCGGTAACTAGCGGGGTTCCGCAAGGGTCGGTGCTGGGACCCCAGTTGTTCACAATTTATATAAATGATTTGGAGGAGGGAACCAAGTGTAATATATCAAAATTTGCGGACGATACAAAAATGGGAGGAAAAGTAGGGGATGAGGAGGATAGGAAGAGTCTGCAAAAGGATATAGATAAGCTAGGTGAGTGGGCAACAACTTGGCAGATGAAATTTAATACTAATAAATGTGAAGTCATTCACTTTGGGAAAAAAAATGATAGGGCAAGTTATTTTCTAAATGAGGTGGAGCTGCGTTGTAATGCAACGCAAAGGGATCTAGGGGTAGTAGTACATGAATCACTAAAAGTTAGTATGCAGGTGCAGCAAGCAATCAGGAAGGCCAATGGAGTTTTGGCCTTTATTGCTAGGGGGATTGAGTATAAAAACACGGAGGTCTTGCTGCAGCTGTACACAGTATTAGTGAGACCACATTTGGAATACTGTGTACAGTTCTGGGGTCCATACTTAAGAAAGGATGTACTGGCCCTGGAGGCAGTGCAGCGAAGGTTTACAAGATTAATTCCTGCAATGAGGGGATTGACATATGAGGAAAGGTTAACTAGGCTGGAACTCTACTCTTTGGAGTTTAGAAGAATGAGAGGCGATCTCATTGAAACATATAAGATCGTGAGGGGCCTTGATCGGGTGGATGCACCGAGGATGTTCCCAATGATCGGGGAAACTAGAACTAGGGGACATAGTTGTAGAATAAGAGGGGGCTCTTTTAAAACTGAGATGAGGAAGAACTTCTTCACCCAGAGGGTGGTTAATTTATGGAATTCACTGCCCCAGGGAGCAGTGGAAGCAGAAACATTAAATATATTTAAGTCTAAAATAGATGGTTTTTTAGCTGCCAAGGGGATAAGGGGCTACGGGGAGAGGGCAGGGATATGGACCTAGGTATGGTTAGTATAGTAAGACCTGAGTGATCTCCTGGACAAGTGTCGATCGCCTGGATTGGGGTCGGAGAGGAATTTCCCGGATTTTTTTTCCCGAATTGGACCTGGGTTTTTATCCGGTTTTTTGCCTCCCCCAGGAGATCACGCGGTTCTTGGGGTGGAGAGGGGTGATAGCGATATAAAGGGGAGGGTAGTGTCTTGTGTTCTGTGTCTTGTGTCTACTGTTTGTGGGTAAGGGTGTCTGTTTAGTGTTCAGCCATGAGCGAATGGCGGTGCGGGCTCGATGGGCCTGGTGGTCTACTCGCGCAACTACTTTCTATGTTTCTATGTTTCTAGACCCTGGTGAGAGCCTCATCTATGGTAGAAGAGGGGAACCCCCGTTCCCTGAAGAATGAGGACATCTCCGATGCCTTGGTGTGGAACACCTCATCCTGGGTGCAGATGCGGCGTAGATGGAGGAATTGGGAGATGGGGATGGAGTCCTTACAGGAAGCAGGGTGGAAAGAAGTGTAGTCCAGATAGCCATGGGTTAACAATTTCATAGTTAAGGGCTACAGTAAAATAAGCAATTCAGAATGAAAGATAGTAGTATCCAACCATTTACTTAAGACCTAAATGTAGTTAACTGTCGTTGAATTTAGTTAATGGTGGTTGAATCAAACATTGTGACTTCATATTGCAAACAACACTGGTGGACAGTCAACAGGGTTGTCTAAGATTGCAATGGGATCTAGGTCAACATGGAAAGTGGGCCAAGTATGGCAGATGGAGTTTGATTCAGACAAGTGCAAAGTGTTGGATTTTGATAAGTTAAACCAGGCAGGACCTGCACAGTGAATGATAGGGCCTTGTGACGTGCTGTAGAATAGGGAGACCGAAGGTTACATGACCATAGTTCCCTGAAAGTGAGGACCCAGGTGGATGGGGTGGCGAAGAAGGTGTTTGGCATGCTTGCCTTCAATAGTTCAATGGTTCATTGGTGCCTTATTGTCATGTCTGCTCTGTGCAGTGAAATTCTTTTTGCGTAGATCGAGTCGCCATATTTTAGTGTCATTTACCAAAAGTCCAATGTCCATGGGTCAAGTCAATGAGTACAAGGATTGCAGCATCGTTTTACAGCTGTACAAAGCATTGGTGAGACCATACTTTGAGTATTGTGTGCAGCTCTGGTAGCCTCACCACAGGAAGGATGCATTAAACTGGAAAAGGGGCAGAGAAGATTCACGAGGCTGCAAATGGAACTGGAGGGCTTGAGATGCAAGGAGGCTAAGACTTCTTCTCCCTGGAGTGTAGGAGGCTGAGGGGTGATCTTATAGTGGTGTATAAAATCATACGGGTTGTCGGTTAGCTGAAAGATCAGTCTTTTGCCAAGTGCTGGAGAGTCTAAAACTAGAGGGTTAAGGTGAGATGGGAAAAAAATTAAAGATTTATAAGGGATCTGAGGGGCATCTTATTCACACAGACGGTGGTGGGTATATGGCTCGATCTGTCAGATGAGGTAGTTGAGGGAGGTACAATTACAACATTAAAAATATGTTTAGACAGGAATGTGGATAGGGACTGTTCAGAGGTATATGGGCCGAACAGGGGCAAATGGAACAAACTCAGGTAGAGGGTTAATCTGGATAAGATGGGCTGAAGGGCCTGTTTCTGTGCCGTAGTAACTCTCCGAGTACAACATGAAATAGAAACTCTGAGCATTTGAGGGATTATTTATATGATGCATGAAGAGAGGCACGGCAGTTATATTTTAGTTTAGTTTAGTCTCTGGCGCTGTAAGGCAGCAACTACTGCTGTGCCACTGTGCCGCTCATATATTGTACAGTATATAGAGTGGCAGTGAGATATTGTGAGGGAGTCAGGGGTTATTTACAGAGAGTGTTGTTGCCCCCACTATCTTCCCCTGGTCTGCACCATCTGCCTTTCCCCTTCCAGCACGATACCTCATTCTGAGCCAGCATCCCCGAGGACGACCCTTCTGAGACCTCCCTCTCTGTCCGCCTTCCCTAACTCCCCAATCTCTGACGCCGCCGTTTTGACCCTTTCCTCTTTGACCCCACCTCTCTGAGACCCCCACCTCTTTGACCCCCCCCCTCAGACGGACAGCTCCCTAATCACCCAGCATCCCCTCTTCCCATGAATACTCAGCCCCTACCCCCACTTCTCCGACCCCCCCTACCACACCGTGACCCTCTCCACTGCCCTGCTCTCCCACTGCGAGTCTATTGTCTCCAGCGGCCGAGGTGCCTGCGTCCAAGAGCCGTTCCCTGCACAAGGCCGGGAGATCCCGGCAGGCATGGTGGGAGGGAGCGAGAGACGGGAATCATGGATGCTGGCTCTGCCTCACTCCGGCTCCTGCCTTCACCCAGTCCCAGCCCATTCTACACAAGCCCAACATTCAGAGCGTTCAGAGCATATGGACCCTGGCAGGAATCGGACCCATGCATGGAGACAAACACGCCCGCACATATGTGTGCGTGCACACACGTTACACATGCTGGCATTTACACTAGGACATACGGTCATACATAGTAACTAGACATATCACACACACACACACAGATAACACACACAGACACACATAGAAATAGAGACACACACACACACAAAGATAGGCAGACACACACATACACATAAAGACAGACAAACACACACAAAGAAAGACAGACACACACATGGACACACAAGTACTTACATCACCGCCTTTGGGCCCTTTTTTCCCTTGGAATCCCTGGAGACAGAGTGAATATTTGTGATTAGAGCAGTTGACCACCACCTGTCCTGCACCGCCTGCATTCCCAAACCAAAGCCACGGGACAGTTGGGAATGTTGCTCCCTCCACCCTGTTCCCACTGTTGCTGCACCACCACCCAGTCCACAGCTCACACCGCGCGGTGGACCCACCAGCAACACATTGCGCCGACCATTCCTCACCTTATCTCCTTTCAGCCCAGGGATGCCCTGAGGTCCCGGGATCCCTGTAGGACCTCGTTCTCCCTTCGTGCCCTGAAAACAAGAACAGTATTGATCTTAAACAGTGATTGGCACTCTGACCTGTGCAGAAACATGAGTCACACTTCCCATTTGAAAGCCGTGCCAGGTCGTATGATGGAACTCTGGCCAACGCTGTGTTGAACTCTTTTCCACCGTGTTCCTCTGTTCTGTACTTATCTTGCTTGTGACCTGTGCCAACTCTATGCCATGGGGTATCTGTCCTTTGGTAACAAGCTTGTCCCAGTGTGCCTGAGGCAACATGCTCAGCTGTACATACATTTTCAAGTGGCGCAGCTGGGAGAGCCACTGGCTCACGGTGCCAGAGACCCGGGTTTGATTCTGACCTCAGCTGCTTCTGTGTGGAGTTTGCACGTTCACCCTGTGACTGCATGGGTTTCCTCCGGGTGCTCCGGTTTCCTCCCACGTCCCGAAGACGTGTTGGTTTGTAGGTTATTTGGCCTCTGTAAATTGCCCCTAGTATGTGGGGAGTGGATGCAAAGGTGGGATAACATGGAAATACTGTGAACGGGTGATGGTAGTCATGGAACGGACACAGTGGGCTGAAGGGCCTGTTTCCTTGGTGTTTCTGTCACTCAATCAGTCAATTAAGTGTCAATACCTCATCTGAATCCCCAATCCTTTCTGGAAGTCGACGGCTCACCTCCCTGCCACTGACTGCAATTTCAGAGCCAAATCGTCAAGGAGTTACATTAAAAATTCATTACCTCTTCCCAGTTTCAGTGCTACTGCAAGAGCTGTATTGGCAACTGGAAAATGGAATGAAATGTCAAGGAAGAAGGGAGCTGGGATGATCGAACGACTGGAAATGCCTACATCAGCTGGCAAAGCTGCAATAAAAGTTTTAGAATGATGTACTGAGTCTACGGGGCTTGATTTATACAGGCGATGATGGGGTGAATGAAAAGAGTCTTATTCCAAGGGTAGGGGAATCAAAAACTAGAAGGTATAGGTTTAAAGTGAGAGAGGAATGATTTAATAAGAACCCGAGGGGCACCGTTTCAGGTGCGGAGTATATGGTACAAGTTGTCGGAGGAAGTGATCGAGGGAAGTACAACAACAACAACATTAAAAGATATTTGGACAGATAAAGGACAGGAAAGTTTAGAGGGATATAGGCCAAAAGATGGTCAGTATGGACGGTTTGGGCCGAAGGGCCTGTTTCCATGCGTTATGATTCTATGACAGGCTGGATAGGCTGGGTCTTTATTCCCTTGAGCATAGTAGGCTGAGGGGTGACTTTGTAGGAGTTTATACGAGCACGAGGGGCATGGATACCATGAATAGTCACATTCTTTTCCTCTGGGTAAGAAAGTCAAAAACTCCAGGGCATAAGTTGAAGCTGAGAGAGGAAAGTTTAAAAATAACTCGAGCGGGTATATGGAAAAGGCTGCCAGAGGAAGTGGTAGAGGCGGGTTTAGTTACAACATTTAATAGGCACGGACAGGTTTATGGATAGTTAAGGTTTGGAGGGGTATGGACCAAACGTGGGCAAATGGGACTGCGTCTTGGTCGATATGGACAATGTGGGCAGTGGAGCCTGTTTCTGTGCTGTATACCTCCATGGCTCTATGCGTGCCCATCCAATACCAAAGCCTCTCACATTCTCTCCAGCAGCATCAGGCAGATGATACAAATCATCCACCTCAATATCATGCTCCAACGCTGTGTAAATCAACACCACGGTTATTAGAAGTGACCAATTGATCCGCTCGCAACTGGGAACATGTGGCCCCTCACGATGACGGGGTTTCATAGAGCAAGGAGCGCAGTGCAGCTGGTACTCAATGTGGTCGACTGAACGAAGGATACAGCATGGAAATAGGCCCTTCTGCCCAGGATGGTGATTGAGGGAGACAGGGGATGTGGAGAGTGGGGTGATGGTTAGAAGACTGGCCAGTGGTCTGCAAATATTGAGTGGGAGATTGTCAGGAGTCCAGAAAAGGGAGGCCAGGAGGAGCATTGCTCACATTGCCTCCAGACACACCCAAAGACCAGCTTCTGCCAGGGCTCCGTTTGGTCCACCCTGTTGCTATAGCTCTGGCCTAGTTGGGCAGCCATGACTACCCTCCTCCTCCCCCCCCCCCCCACACTGCCCCCTCGGGAGACTGCGCCCCCACCACAGGCCCTGCTCTGATGCTTCATGTTGGAACCGTCGGCTCTCCCCGTGTGGGCTCTGCCCCAGCGACAGCGGGTCTCAAAGGGAGACAAGAGGACCAGGGGCAACGGCAGGCTTGTGAAATGCCTGTCTGCACGATTTGTGCTCGAGCTGGTCCATGACAGCTCCTGGGATTTGAGACAAAGTACTGAGAAAATGACCGAGGACAAAGCATTTTTAAATGTTTTAGTTTCAGTGGAAACAGGCCCTTTGGCCCATGAGTTCACATAGACCAATGATCACCCGTTCACACTAGCTCTGTGTTCTCCCACTTTCGCATTGACTCCCTACACACCAAGATTATTTTACAGAGGCCAATTTGCACGTCTTTGGGATTGGGAGGAAACTGGAGCACCTGGAGGAAACCCACGTGGTTGCAGGTAGTGTGCAAACTCCACACTCGAGACAGCACTCGAGGTCAGAATTGAACCCTGCTCTCTGACACTGTGAGGCAGCAGCGCTACCAGCTGCACCACTGTGCCGCCAAGTGGGAAGCGGTGCTTATTCCATATCCATGACTGGATCAATTGAATGATACTTTCAAAGTGGGATGGCCCTTGTAGTGTACATCGTTTGTTGGCTGTGGGATCCTGTGGGACTGAATAACATTGCAGTGGATATATTGGA
Organism: Malacoraja senta; assembly: GCA_038087875.1. Lineage (NCBI taxonomy): Eukaryota > Metazoa > Chordata > Chondrichthyes > Rajiformes > Rajidae > Malacoraja > Malacoraja senta. The sequence continues at coordinate 41,538 of JAXLNO010000263.1, read as the reverse complement.
GAGAGGAATCAAGCCTCTCAAGCCATAATATTGGGTATGTTGCTTCACTGTGCTGGGGTCAACAAGATTTGATTGGGAACTGGATTATTGTGGAAAGCACGATGCCCATTGTAAGGTCATGTTAGTAAAAATGATTGATAGCTTCATTTGCCACTTCTAAAGACCAGCTTGTTGCACTTTATCATGGCCCGTACAGGCTAGGGTAAAGATTACCCATCAGTGCCCCGTTAGAATTACCCTGAAGTGCCCTGTGGAATTACAGAGGAATTTACCAATGTGCGAGCTCATGTCAAAATAAATCCTCCCAGCCATTGGCCTTATGCACTGCTAATCCATTGTGATCGGTTCTTCCTTTGAAGCACAGTTGATCGCTGAGGGGGATGACTCACTTTCTTTCAATTGTTAGAAATGTTAAGCCCCTGTCCCACTGTACGTGGTAATTCACGAGTTCTCCCGAGTTTTCCCCTGAATCTAACTCGGAGAATGTCCGTAGCGGGTCCGCAGTAGTTCGTGGATGTCTCGTAGCGGTTCGTACGAGTAAAAAGTAACCATTTTTTTCATCACGAGTATTTTTTTACTCGTGGACATTTTTTACATGGATGGAAAAACGTCACAAGTTTACCGGATGTCCCGAATACCTACCGTTGGCATTACGAGCCACTACGAGACATCCACGAACTCCTATGGACCCGCCACGGACATTCTCCGAGTTCGAATCAGGGGAAAACTCGGGAGAACTCGTGAATTACCTCGTACAGCGGGACAGGGGCTTTACTCTTCACCAAGTGTAAAATCGCCACCCTTCCTGCTGCAGCCCACGTCGGTGGCAGCTCCAGTGTTGTCTGGGCATTGTTGAGCATGTGCCCACAGCTGCCCTCAGTGTAGAGCCCCTCTACTCCATCACACGAGACGGTCAACAGGAGGAAGGGCTGCAGCAACTGCGCAGGGCTCTCACGTGCCACCTTGTTCTGATGTGGAACGCACTGGGTGAACGAGTGCTGGGAGCCCGGGGAAGATGAACGCGCAGCTCCTCACAATCTACCTCTCTACCTTTTAACTGATTTGATATATTTGAATTTAAAAAAAATTCACATAAATATTTCAGTGATATTTCAGTCTAATGCTTCCCCACTTTGCTTAGTTGTGTTGTGGGAAGGAACTGCAGATGCTGTTTAAACCGAAGATAGACACAAAATGCTGGAGTAACTCAACGGGACAGGCAGCATCTCTGGATAGAAGGAATGGGTGACGTTTCGGGTCGAGACGCTTCTATCCAGAGATGCTGCCTGTCCCGCTGAGTTACTCCAGCATTTTGTGTCTATCTTTTTGCTTAGTTGTGTGTCAGCTTACGTGACATCAGGATAAAGTCAGTGGGTTGAGAGAAGATGGATCAAAACAACAGTAACAGCATGAGAAGGGGGGGGGGGGGGGCAAGGGAGAGTGAGCCTTCATAGCGTCTTATAGTCCAGAGGTTGCATGAACTGACGTGAATTACACAACTCACCTCTGGATCTGTGTATCTGAACTCATGAAACACTAAATATCCTCAGCACTTGGCAGTGCCCAGAGTAGACGAGGAGATGAGACCACATCCCCACGACTTTATGATTGGCACAGGAGGGGCAGCTTGGACTGACGCTCTCCCTCTCAACTAACTAGAAGTGTGGCTGAATCACGAAGGCTCCAATGACTTGAGACCCTCAGCAAATTGTCAGCAAATTTGCAATCGACAGATTTGAAGACTGAGCAATTTCTTCTGTCTCACACTGTGCCTGAAAAAACCCTGCGTATTTTCCAAGCAGACTTTAAACACCTCCTCGTTCAAATTCCATTCAACAAACACTTCTTTGAGTTATGCTGCCCACCCCCCCCCCCCCCCCCACCCCCCAAGTTCTCCGGTTACTGTGTCAATTCTGTCCCGTCCCGTCAAACAGAGACAGCCAGCCCTAATCCCCCAGTGACAAGTGGCCAGAACACAGCAAGCCACAGCTTCCAAACTGAGCAGCGGGAAGTGGATTATCAAACAGTTAGCGGAAAGCTTTGAAGATCCAGCAGGGGATTATCGTGCGTCGTCCTGCAACCAGTTCCTTTTTGACAAAGCTCTCTGTGCACGATCAACTGGTTCAAACCGGGCATGATGAAAGAATAAAAATAACTCTCTGCATAACCACGTTGTGTTTAAGAAAGGAACTGCAGATGCTGGAAAATCGAAGGTAGACAAAAATGCTGGAGAAACTCAGCAGGTGAGGCAGCATCTATGGAGCGAAGGAAAAAGGCAACGTTTCGGGTCCCTTAAGGGTCTCGACCCGAAACGTTGCCTTTTTCCTTCGCTCCATAGATGCTGCCTCACCCGCTGAGTTTCTCCAGCAATTTTGTTTACCTCCGCAGAACCACTGTCTCTCTTCACCACCAGAGGAAAATTAAATACAACTTTGATTTGAACGTCTTCACACTTAAATGAAATTGGACAACATTGTAAAGAGCTGAGACTAAAAGTGTTACAATGGTGAAGTGCTGCATGTGGGGCAGATAGCCCTGGCCATTAGTGCTGGTGGAGCCTCAATACTTACAGCCTTGCCTCTGGACCCTGGGGGACCGCTCTCGCCCGACATTCCTCTGTCACCCTGTTGAGAAAGAAACAAGAAGAGCGCGTCATATGCGGGACGAATAACACAGAGATTAGCGACAGCAAAGGGGTTCCATTGCCAACTATTCCAGAACTAGCGGCGACAACAAGGGGTTCGGGAGCCCCCCCACCACGGGTGAACAACAGAGGACAACAGAGGAGGAGGACTGAACTTTGGTGCCTTCCCTCACAGTGGGAAACTTTGATCCCGCTGTGTGGGGGTGTCTATGTTAAAGACTATCGTGTTCTGCGCTCTTTTCTATTCGTATGGCTGTACGGTGACCACAAATTTTACTGTACCAATTGGTACATGTGACAATAAATGTCTCATGTCTATCAGCCAGAGAGGAGGCACTGGGGACTCAGCGGCTGGAAGCTGCTGTAAATAAAAGAGGGCTGCTGGAAGAACTCAGCGGGTCAGGCAGCAACTGTGATGGAATGGACAGTCGAGTCGACGTCTCGGGTCGGGACTCCACCTGGACTGAAGGAGTCGAGGGGAGGTAGCTGGTGTAATGAGGAGGGGGAGAGGTGGTCGATGCAGTGCAGCAAAAGGGTGCAAATGCTGCACTGCATCGATCAGGTGCAAGTATTTCTGCAACACTGTGAGATATCCTTCGTAGAGCCAGCTAAATATTTAATGGCCACACAACACCATCAATGGGCTTCTCAGACCAGTCCGCTTTCCTGAGATGGATCGATTCCTACAACCGAGTGCAACTCAGGCACAAAATTATTTGGGAATTTAAAAATATATAACAATGGGATGTGGTGTTTGAGAAACAGCAATAATTCAGTCAGTTTCAGTGTGCTTGATTACTCAAGGACGGGTGCGTTTGGAGATAGTTTGGAGATTGGAGATAATACCACCCGCGCATCTCGGCCATTTCCCTCAACCCCATCTGCTCACCAACTCCTCCAGTCACACCTACTGACCAATTGGCTGCAAACCTCAGAGCTATCTTCTCATTACGCCTCAGCCACTCGCCCCCACTAAGAGTGGAGCCTTGCTGCGAGGCGTGACATGCAGGTGGGTGGGCATGGTTGGCACCCTGACACCCCTGGTGATCCTTGTTCAGGAGCCTGCTCATGAAGACCTAGAGTGCTACCTCAGCATCCGATGCTGCCGCTGAGCTAAGAGTGAGTCCCCGCGGTGCACGTGACTCACCTTCAGACCTTCAGGTCCTGGAGGGCCGATCTCTCCCTGAGGTCCAGGTTCTCCCTGCCAACACCAGAACACACAGTTAACTTTCCACCCACCTCAGGCATCGTGCAGAGGGTCACAGCACAGAGGCAGTGACGTCAACGCATCAAGTTACGTTCATCTTACCAGTTTACCCCGTGGACCAGAGGAGCCCGTCATTCCTTGCAAACCACTTTCACCCTGTGACAGAAATACTCTCAGTTAGTGCGCAGAAAACATATTTCAGAGAAAACAACAGTTTAATTTCCATGGCAATTTTAAAGAGTAAAACGTTCCAATACACATCTCAGGAGTGTAGAGCAGACAATTCAACTGAAGATGCAGAGGAAGCGTCATGGTCAATAAACAAAAATCTGATCAAAATGGTCAATTTTAACGAGCTCCGTAGGGATATGAATGGGCAGAAGTTAGGGGGTTGAATTCTATATTTAGGAAGGATATTTGGATAGATAAAGGCACATCTGAAATCAGCTACAGAGAAAATTACGTAGGTTTATGGTGAGAGGGGAGAGATTTAATAGGAACCCGAGGGGCAACCTTTTCACTCAAAGGGTGGTGGGTATATGGAACAAGCTGCCGGAGGAGGTAGTTGAAGCAGGTACTATGGTAACATTTAAAGGACACTTAGACAGGCACATGGATAGGAAGGGTTTAGAGGAATATGGGCCAAACATGGGCAAATAGGGTAGCTTAGATGGGGCATCTTGGTCGGCATTGATCACGGGTTGGGCCACAGGGCATGTTCCGTGCTTTATTACAAAGTGGTAAATCTGTGAATTTCTCTGCTATGTAAAGCAGTTGAGGCCAAATCGTTAAATCGAGAGTCAGCACGGAAGCAGGTCCTTTGGCCCACCTTGTCCATACTGATCAAGTTGGCATTCTAGGCTGGTCCTATTAGCTTGCATTTGCCTTCTTTCCCAGCAAATATATTAAAGGGGAGCTGTATAAAGTTTTAGTAGCTAAAGCAATCAGGGTATGTGGGGGAGTGCAGGAAGTGGGCAGCAAGCAGAGCAATCGGGGTATGTGGGGGAAGTGCAGGCAGTGGGCAGCAAGCAGAGCTATTGTCTCACTCCCCAGGTCACTCAGCACTATCCGTGTGGAGTTTGCACGTTCTCCCTGTGATTGTGCAGGTTTTCTCCGGGAGTTCCTGCTTCCTGTCATCTCCCAAAGACATGTGGGTTTGTAGGGCCATTGACCACTGTAACGGCTCTCATGCTGGAGGTAGTTGATGGAAATGCGTGGAGAATAAAATGGGTTTCGTGTGGGATTAATCTAACTATGTGCTAGACTGCTAGTGCAGATTTGATGGGATGAAGTGTCTGTTCCCACCCCATGTCTGATCCCATATTTGGACGATCATATAAAATGGCGGAGCAAGCTCAGGGCAAATGGCTTCCTCTTTTCCCCATGTCTCTGCTGCTGTGCTAAAGGTACCTACACATCTCTCTGAGAACCTGCCAGGAAAACCACGGACTTTGAGGAACTCACTATAAGCCAACAGTTTTTTAAAATCATATTGAATTACATGGAACATAAAAACCAGGCAGTGTGCATTAGAGCGTTTATATAGCTTTTGGATTTAATATCCACTACAGTGGAAGAAAGAACTAGTCTGGTTGAATGATAAATCCTGACAATAATCACCACTAATGCCCACACTGTGGTTGGAATTGGAATTGAAAAAAAATCTCCAGATGTTGGAAATCCAAAATAAAAAGAGACCCTACTTGAAACACTCGGCAGGTCAGGCTGCTAATGTTTCAGGTCTAAGATCAATAATCGGGTATGGAATTGGACCTTGTTGGAAAGGAGGCATTCCCAGGCGTGGAGGGGGAGTGGGAATGATTGGTTGACTCTTTTGAAGGGCTGGAGAGGCACTGATGCAAGTCAAGGAGCTATTGTGCATCACTGAGCTCTCCTGCCCCAGCACCAGACCCGGGGACCATGATGTAGGTGATAGGACCAGGGGGGATTTAACTCTGAGCGATGGGCGGCAGTGTCACCCCGAGCTGGCAAGCCACATACACGTCCTCACTTCACTGGGATGTCCATCTGCTCTGAAATTCATTGTGTGGAGGAGATGGGCAGGCACGTGGACATGAATAATACAAACTCTGAGCAGCCAGTGAGGGAGGCTTCCTCTCCGCATCTCTCCACCGACGGCATCCTAGTGCCGTCCCTTGGATCCACAGGACACTGGTACGTCCATTCCCAAAGCTACAGAGACTTCCGGTTTCACTCACATTGCATTTCTGCCTTTATAGCTGACAAATTGAGCAACATATTTCACTTAAATGTGACCTGAACAGCACAAATGTGTTCTCAATGGGAAAGTTTAAGGGAAGTTCAGTTACCGTGTGGCCAGCAGCACCCTTCTGTCCCGGCTGTCCCGGTAAACCCTGCAAAAGGAAATTACAGCAATTACTCACCGCATACGAACATGGATAGTGTACTAAGATCCAGAATACACCACGTTGCCTATAGGTGTGACTCTACCCAGGGTACTGCCCCTGAAGTTGTCATTCTACCCGGGGTACAGTCCCTGAAGTTGTCACTCTACAATCTCCCCAATGTACAGTCCCTCAAGGTGCTGACTCCCCCCCCCCCGGAAGTATTACTCACCACATACGAACATGGATAGTGTACTAAGATCCAGAATACACCACAGTCCCTGTAGGTGTGTCTCTACCCAAGGTTCTGTCCCTGAAGGTGTGTCTCTACCCAAGGTTCTGTCCCTGTAGGTGTGTCTCTACCCAAGGTACTGTCCCTGTAGGTGTGTCTCTACCCAAGGTACTGTCCCTGTAGGTGTGTCTCTACCCAAGGTACTGTCCCTGTAGGTGTCACTCTACCCAAGGTTCTGTCCCTGAAGGTGTGTCTCTACCCAAGGTTCTGTCCCTGTAGGTGTCACTCTACCCAAGGTTCTGTCCCTGTAGGTGTGTCTCTACCCAAGGTACAGTCCCTGAAGGTGTCACTCTCCACAGGGCACACTCCTCATACATATCTCTTCTCTTTTCTCCCACGGTAAGCTTCTCTTGCCATCGATTCCATTCCCTAAACAGTCCACACATCTACTTTAACCACCCAATGGCCGGATGCATCTTTGCCAAAGTTTTGTTGAGTCTTCCGGCACAAAGCAATAAAATATGCACCATTGAATAGAGGACCATGCAGATGAGGAATGGGCCCCCTTGGCCCACCATGTCTGTGTTCAACATGACACCAGATCGAGCAAACCCCACCGGCCTGCACATGATCCATATCCCTCCATCTCCTGCATGTTCACATGTCTGCCTAAATGCCTCTTGAATGTCATTATCTTGTCTGCTGTCAAACTCTGCCAACCCCTAACCCCATTCCCGGGCAATACATTCCAGGCCCACCACTCTCTTAAAAAAAACCTGCCCCACACATCTTTCCTCTTCTCATTTTAAAGTTCTGCCCTTGAGTGTTTGACATTTCTACCCTTGGAGAAATACTGACTACCTATTCTGCCTACACCTCTCATAAACTTCTATCAAGTGTTCCCATCAACCTCTGATGCTGCAGAAAAAAACAATCCAAGTTTGTCTAACCTCTGTTTATAGTTAGTACCCACTAAACCACGCACCAGTCTGAAGAAAGGCTGCAACCCAAAACGTCACCTGGTCCTTTTCTCCACAGATGTTGCCTGACCTGCTGAGTTACTCCAGCATTTTGTGCCTATCTTCAGTATAAACCAGCATCTGAGGTTCCTTCCTAAGCATTCTGGCAAACCGCTCCTGCACCCTTTCCAAAGCCTCCACATGCTTCCTGTAATGGGGCGACCAGAACTGCACACAATACTCTTGTATTATGCAGCCTAACGGCGCCAAACCAAAGTCATGTAATGCTGCAACATGACTTTCTGATCCTTATACCACATAATGCAGTCTACCGATGAAGACAAGAGTACCATATGCTTTCTTTACCGCTCAATCCTCCTGTGTTGCCACTTTCAGGGAGCTATGGACTTGGACCCCAAGATCATGGGGTCCAAGATCTACATCAATGTTTGGGATCATGAATCAGTGCACGCAGGGCTGGTTCCCCATGGCTGCGTCTCGTGCCTCTGGTCTGTGCCGGCCCAGTCTTGAATAAGCGTGGATGTGTGGAGATACTCACCGCTCCTCCCCGTGAACCAGCGGGTCCAGGAATACCAGCTCGGCCCGTCCCACCCTGCAGGGTAAGTGGGAGGAACAAAGGTCAGTGAGCAACTAGCTCCTTCTCTCCAGAGTTTCAGCAGAGTTGCACTTGATGAAGGGTTCAGGGAGACCTTGTGCTGTTGCCTTGTCTCCACTCTACCCATCCATCCTCTTTTAAAACAATATAGAGGCACTCGCCGACATACGTAAAAAGTGACATGCAAACGTACTTATGTAAGCAATTCTTTAAGCCCACTGATGCCCACTTGGTCTCCGCGTCTAATAGTAAATTTACTTACGCAGTAGCACTACCGATTTACGCAAGAGTCTGTGGAACGTGAGCCTAATGGGCCTGTCCCACTTACGCGATTTTTTCGGTGACTTGCCGGCAGCCGTCATAGTCGCAGCAGGTTGCCGAAAACTTTCAACACGTTGAAAATCCAGCGGCGATCAGAACAAGGTACGACTCTTTGGGCAACTACTCACGACCATACAGGCTTCAAAACGGCAGGATGTCGTCAGGGTGTCGCCTGTATGGTCGTGAGTAGTCTCCTAGTCGCCCAAAGAGTCGTAGCGTCTTTCTGGTCGCCGCTGGATTTTCAACATGTTGAACATTTTCGGCGATCTGCAACGACCTATGACGGGTGCCAACAGTCGCCGAAAAAGTTGCGTAAGTGGGACAGTCCCATGACGCAAGTCGGGGAGTATCTGTATATTATTCTCATATCATTGTGTTTGGTTAGTGCATTGAGATATAGACCAGAATGCAATGAAATTCTTTGTTCACATGAAGCTCAAGGTTAAACGGTGTATATAATGATAGATACAACGCTAAATACAATCGCTGACACAGACTGATGCAAAGATTGTAGCTCCCAGGCACATGATTTCACAACATGTCCAGCAATTCCATTCGGGTCGGCTGTTTTCCGAGAGTTTACCCTTGTGAAAGTAGATCTGCCACTGAGAAGTATGGATAGAGCCAGGGGGGATGTGGGGTGGAATTTTGTTTGTCTGTTCAAAACGGCTGTAATGAGACTGGTCACCCTCCTGCCGCTGACTATCTCCAACCTCTCCTACCCACAACCCCTCCACACCTGTCCCTGTCTCCCAACTATCCCCCCCTTCGCAACCCCTCCCCTCCTGGTTCCACTCACCTATCAGCTTCCACCTATCATCTTCTGGCCCTGCCTCCATCCCCCTCCCCTCTTTCTACTGGCTATCTCCCCACTCTCCATGCAGGGTCTCTACCTAAATTCCTTCCCCCCATCCCTTGCCCACGGATGCTGCCTGACCCGCTGAGCTCCTCCAGCGGTTTGTCTTTAGCTCCTGACTGCTGTCCCTTGCCCCTCTGCGCTACTAGTCAAACTTGACCAACACTGATCTGGTCAATGGTGTGATCCGATGGGATGGCGCGGGGAATGTGCACTGCAGTGGCAGAGCACCAGTAACACATACTCTCAGAGTGCAGATACACAGAGAATGTATGCAGCCATCTCATCACTGGGCATTCAGCTCTCAGTGTTCACCTTCCACGCTGCCCTCTGCCTTAAGGCAACCCCTTGACTCCACACTTAGCAAGGGCCTGCAGCAGTCCGAGCTGACCTGTGCTGATTGAAGCCACACCTGATCTCTGAGAGAGGGTCAGGGATCACCTTTGGACAAACACTGGTGGAAGTCTGACGGAAACTTGGAGCAAACCACTGCAGATCTGGAGAGCCTCTGAGACAATGTTTACATGGAACATAGAACACTACAGCATAGGCACAGACCCTTTGGCTCACATTGTTCATGCTGGACCTGTTGCCAAGTTTAACTAATCTCCTCTGCCTGTAAGTGATCCCTATCCCTCCAGTCCCTGCATATCCATGTGCCATCTAACAGCCTCTTAAATGCCACTATTATACCTGACTCCCTGGCAGCGTGTTCCATACCAACCACATACTCTCAGTAAAAAAGTTGCATGGTGCCGTTCCTTGAAACTTTGCCCTTCTCCCCTTAAACCTCTGCCCTCTTATCCTTGACATTTTCCACCCTGGGAGAAAGGTTCTGACTGTCTACCCGACCTGTCTCATCATTTTATATACTTTAATTACTGCTTTTCTGTTATCTGCCAGTATGGTTCCAGGGAAGAAGTGCAAGTCTAATTGATCTTTACCAATTTCATTTCCACTAAATGTGGTTCAGCGTCATTTTGGATGAGGAGTTATTCAAACTAGATTGATAGACAATAGACAATAGGTGCAGGAGTAGGCCATTCGGCCCCTCGAGCCAGCACTGCCATTCAATGTGATCATGGCTGATCATCCCCAATCAGTACCCCATTCCTGCCTTCTTCCCATATCCCCTGACTCCGCTATCTTTATGGAGGAGCTAGATTGATATGAGAAAGCGGATTTGTTTGCGTACAATATTTGTGGGCAGCTAGTTTAACCAGGCCCCTGTCATTCACAGTTTTTGTACTAATCCACTGTGGATCATTGATTAATTCACCCGATCCCGAGCCGAACCTCTTCACCATTAAATACCTTCATACCAGGAACCCCGGGCATGCCATCCTTCCCATCGATGCCTGGAAGTCCCTGCAATAAAACACACAGTGCGTGGTGAGTAGAGGGAATGAGTGCATGGACAATGAATTTGCCAGGTCCAGTTTTACAGAGATCAGCTCCAGTCCCCGTTACTGGCATCAGGGGGAGTGTTGCTGGGTAAAACTCAGTTCAACCCAGTCAGGGCAAAAGAAAGTCAGGAGTCAAGAATGTTTAACTGTCGTACATACCGAGAACAGAACAATGATATTCTTACTTGCCATTCAGGCACATTAAAACATCAAAGCAACAAATATAACCTAATCAACAAAACATACAATTATGATCAATAATACTAGATAACCAAATCATCATAGTGCAAACTGAAGTAGTGCAACCTAAACAAAGTTGATACCAGACCATTGCTGTGGTTGGGTTGTGGTTAGGGTTGTGTGGGGTGGTTGCTGGGAAGAAACTGTTCTTGAACCTGGAGATCACAGCTCTCAAGCTCCTGTACCACCTTCCCATGGTAGCAGCGAGGTGAGAGCGTGGCCAGGGTGGTGTGGGTCTTTGATGATACTACATGCCTTATTGAGGCAGCGCTTCCTGTAGACCCTTCTGATGTGGGGAAGTCAGTACCAGGCAGCGTCCATCACTTTCTGTCCAACTCCTTCATTCCTGGGTGTTCGAGATTCTGAACCAGGCCATGATTTTAGTCACACCCTTCTTTAGTCAGAAGGCTCGATGGAGTCTTTGATAAAGTATGGAAGTTCGAACAGTGCAGCAAGTTGTGGACACCATACCACGTTGTTCTCAGTGGGACTGTGCAGGTGCACCAGAACAAAAGGAGCTTAAAGCCCCTGTCCCACTTAGGAGACCTAAACAGCAACCTCTGGTGACCTTGCCCAACACCCAAAAAAAAATCAAGGTCGAGGTGACCTGCAACCTCCTACCACGCATATGTTGAAAACCTTCCTCGACTATGAAGAAAACCGGCTTCGACTAGAATTATCGATTTTTAAAACGGCAACCTATTTTTAGTCGAGGCCAGTTTTAATCATGATGAAAAAATAGCAGCAACTTAGATGAAGCCTCGACCACGCGGAAACCACTTTCGACCATTAGGGAGAGTGACCAAAACCTCCGGTGACCTCATGGAAACCTTGGGTGGCGGGCAAGGTCACCAGAGGTGGCTGTTTAGGTCTCCTAAGTGGGACAGGGGCTTAACTCTGAGGACTAGCTGCGTGCGAAGGCTTGTGATCCCTTCAGAATGGAATTTGGAGATGGTCAAATGGAGTTGCCAGGTGGAACTGTTAGCGCAGAAAGGAAACAACACATTGCCCCAATGGAGAGCCCTGAACCAGGGGGAACGACATTGAAAATTCACCTGGGGAACCTGGGAGAAATGTTGATTTGCATTTCTTCACGGGAAGGATGGTGAAATTACAGCATGTTGCCTCTCACACAGTTGTGAAGTTGTAACTTTCACCAGACCCCGTAGCAGCCGCCGCTTGGCACATGTACACCCTACACTGGCGCTCAGACCTGGGCAACTCAGCACCCCTCTGAGCCCAGATGACAGCTCGGCCCTGCAGTGCGATTCCAGGCAAAACTCCCACTGCTCACTGCACTCAAAGACATAGGACCAAAGTCTGAAGGAGGGTCTCGACCCGAAACGTCACCCATTCCTTCTCTCCAGAGATGCTGCCTGTCCCGCTGAGTTACTCCAGCATTTTGTGTCAGTACACAGCACCAATGTACAGTAGCCGCGACCATCGGCACGAACCAAGGGCATCATTCGAGGTGATTTCTGCACAGATTGTTATTAATTGAACGTAAAATTACTCACATTTTCTCCCTTGGCCCCCGAGAGTCCTTGCCGCCCCTGCTGGCCTCGCTCGCCCTGGGGGTGACAGAACCGTCAGTGATCAGAGTAAGCGAGTGAGTAATCAGAGGGCAGGATACAGAGCAGAACATTGCCCCGTACAGAACACAATTACAGGCAAATAAACAGTGTCACAACAACCCACTTCTGATTTCAAAATAAAGCACAACAGGTGGAGGCCATTCGGCCCATTCTGTCACGGCAGCAATGTTTGCCTCCATCACCTCTTGGCAGCAATATTTGCATAAATACTTCACATCACAGCCAGACCTGCACGAGATAATATTTCACCCACTGCCTGCCCTCCACACACGAACACTTCACTCCACTCATAACCCTGTTCTGTAAAATTATTACTTCACTGTGGTCTGCTGAAGTTATGATCGCTACAGAGGTTATAACACCAACTAACATTCACCCCGCCGACTTCTGACCATACCTCAATACTGACCCACTGTGTGCACTAATCCTCCACCACTGACAACCCTGTGCACAATAATACTCCACTACCAACCCCCTGTGCACATTAATACTCCACCACTGACAGTGCACACTAATAATACTCCACCACTGACAGTCTGTGCACACTAATACTCAGCAACTAATCCCGTGCACACTAATACTCCACCACTGACAACCCTGTGTACAATAATACACCACCACCAACCCTCTGTGCACACTAATACTCCACAACTAATCCCGTCCACACTAATACTCCACAACTGATCCCCTGTGTACACTAATACTCCACAAATAATCCCGTGCACACTAATACACAACTGCTCACTGTGTACACTAATACTCCACTGCTGACCCCCTGTGTACACTAATACTGCACAGCTGACAGCCTGTGCACACTTCTCACCCCAATGAGTACTCTACACATTACTAGTAAAACACCGCTGGGATCTTCTGATCTGGTGACTGCTGCTCTACAACCCAAACTCCTTCCTGAGGTAACATGGGTGCAATGGGATCAAGTGGTGCGACTTTGAAATATCTCACCTGTACTCCTTTGTCGCCAAAGTCACCAAGTGGCCCCTCTGGCCCCTTTTTACCCTGAAGAAGAATAGTGAGAAATACAGTCAGTCAAAGCAGCATAGAGAAGTTTCCATCATGACAGGAATTCAAGGGTGCGATGAAGGACCTGATGTCTGGGGTAGAAATGATTAACAATAATCCTGATTAATGCTTCAGTGGGACTTCCACCAACTTCTCAGCAGAAGAGTCCTACAGGTGTGGAGGTCCATGGATTACACAAACCATCAGTCTGATTATACAGGAACCGTCCAGTCCCAGCTGACCGCAGGCTGAGGCTGATATCCATGTCACAGAGAGGGTCGGGCGGGCGGGATGCATTCAGGCTTAAACATCGAGGGAAATTATTTCCGTGAATTATGAGCAAGAGGGAATAATCACCAGGAATACTGTGTCCACATCATGCTCTGACTTCTCCCCTCATTGCAGTTTTAAGCGGGCTCCCTCTTATTTTGAGGTGCCAAGTAGCAGGTTCCATTCCCGCCAGAGACTCCGCCTGACCCGCTGTGCTGCTTGGAATTAGCTATCTTGCGGAAGGTAGAGTGTGAATAGATGGATCTGCTCCAGGCTGGAAAGAAACCACTCATAGACTACAAAGGATCAATTCCTGGCCCTTAATGACTTACTGTTTACGTTGATGATCTGGAGAAAATACTAAAGGTATGTATTCAAGTTTGTCAATGACTTGACAAAATGGTGGGATTCTGATACAAAGGGACTGGTGAAGAAAGGTTCAGCAGATTGGGCCTACTTACTGGAGTTTAATAGTGGACCTTATTAAATCCTTTAAGACTAGTAAGTGGACTTTTCACAATAGATGCTGAGACAATGTTTCACTTCATGGGTAATCTGAAAAAAAGGGCCATAGTTTCAGAATAAAATGATTTAGTTTCCTTCCCACTTCTGATGGAGGATCTTCAATCTGAAACATTAATGGTTGCTCTTCTTCACAGATGATGCCTGACCTGCCGAGTGTTAACAGTTTCTTCTGCTTTTTATATTATAGGAGGACCTTTTTTTCTCAAAGCCTTATGAATCTTTGCAATTGTGTACCTCGGAAGAACAATAATATGGAACAATAATATATATTTTACAAGAATAGTTACTAACTTTTAGATAGGCACGGAGATGCGCAGAGAGAGGGGGGATAAGGATCATTTCCAGGCAGGGGAGTAGGTGAACTTGGCACTAGGTTTAGCATGGGCACAGTGGGCCAAAGGACCCGTTCCTGTGCTGTACTGTTCTATGTTCTTTTCTATATTATTCAAGGTCAAGGTGGTGATATGTTCAGCCTGAAGGGAAGTCACAATTAGGAAGACTAGGCAGGAGAGTGCAAATGGGGCCCGGATCACTTCAGCTTTGTGATCTTCCTTGATGGTGGAGCAGACTTGAGAACACTTTGGCCGACCTCACTTCTATTTCTTAACTCCTTGTGTTAAGGAGCACTAGTTGCTACTGTTCCTTAACTTTATCTTTAACTGTTCCTGGGCCCGTTAAGACTAATTCCACCATTAATGGGTGATTTGAGGATTGAGATATTAGTATCTTTTCGCAAAAGAAAGAGGGACTCCCGACAATATTCTGTTGGAGGGATTCCCTGGAGATTTTTGTTCCTCCAATCCCCACTTGCCATCGATAGTGATGTGTCTTGAACTGGTTAAAAACCAGTTGGTTTATCTTCGATGTTCCTTTTTGTAACTATTCCTAACCAATTCCACTGGGTGGCGCCGTCAACGATGGCAGCCTCGCCAACAGTCAGTCTGTCTTTTTGTCTTTTTTATTATTTTTAGTGTGATTTAAAAAGTTTGTGTTAATGTTCTCTGGTTTGTTTTATGTGGGGGGTGGGAGGGGGTCAGGGGACACTTTTTTTTAATCTCTTACCTTGCCGGAGATGCGATTGTATTCAGAATCGTATCTCTGCGGCCTAGCATCATGGAGCTGGAGGCCTTGCTCGGGACTGACTTTGAGCCCCACCGCGGGGCCGTGGACTTACCATCGGAGCCTGCGATCCCGTGCCTGGGATCGATGCTCCAACAGTGGCCTGTGGATTTCACCAACGAGGAGCTCGCAGTCTCGGGTAGAGACTGATGTCGGGAGCTCCAAAGTTGCAGGAGGTTCGACTAGCCCCGACCCGGGGTCCGATCGCCCAGCGCGGGGGAGCTGAGATCCCCCCCCGAAGCGGGAGCTTGATCGCCCCGACACGGAGGAGCCGAGATCGTCCCATCAACGGAGGGCTTGAGGCTCCCGACCGAGGGAAGAGATTGAACTTTTGTTTTGCCTGCCATCACAGTGAGCAATGTGGAGGAGTCACTGTGGTGGATGTTCATGTTAAAATGTGTTTTGTGTTTGTTGCTTTTTATTGGTTTGTCTGAATGGAAAATCAAATTCCTCGTATGTTGCAAAACATACTTGGCTAATGAAGTATGATTATGATTATTGTGATTATGATGTGAGAATGTGTGTATGTGTGTATGAGGGCGTTTCAGCTCTCTCTTACACATACACTCGTGCGCACACACATTTTCTCTCTCACACACTCACACACACACATACATGCATTGCACTCTCTCTCACACCCACTTGTCAAAGCAGAACATTTGCAATTTTGCCTCAACAGTTGGGAACCAAGAACAACTGGTTGGGAAGACAAGGTAGCAAAACAAGCGTGGGATACATTGGTTTGTTACTCACCGGAAGGCCCATTGGGCCACGGACACCAATCACGCCCTTGTATCCACTAGCACCCTATGGAGAAGGAGAAACCGTGAGTGAGCCACAACACATGTCTTTTAGATTTAATAAGTGCTGTTGAGTTTGCCCCAGAATAACTCCACCCTTGTTTTCTGCATGACCATTGCTATTCCCTCGCTGGATCTATCAGAAATTAAAAATCTCATAGCCCAAAATTCTTAAACCAAATCGTGTCTGGTCAGAGATGTCATTCAAAGTCTGCCATGAGAGGTAAACTCACCGTGGTCCTCAAACCCTCTGCACAGCTCACTGAGAGGTGGTGTCATTCAACAGTGTGTTATCTCCACTGAAAAGAATCTACCATTCCATCTTACATTTCAGCCAAAATAATCAAGAGATATACTTCAAAAAGTTCCTTACTCTTTCACCTTTTCCTCCCATCATACCAGGATATCCTTGAAGACCCTGAGGTCCCTGTAGGTTTAGAAAGAAGGTATAAATGCATAAATTCTTATGAAAAACAAACGCAACGTCATACCAACGTGACCATATACTTCCATTATACAGATCCAGGCTTCCTCAGCCCTGGAATCCCTGTGATCCTATTCCAACAGTGAGGGTGCTCCTGTTCCTGGATGAACAATATTCCTGGCCACAGGCTCCAGATTCCGTCCCAAGTCCCGGGCTCAGGGTCATCTACAAAGCCTGCGTGGTATCCACAACCCCATCCCACCAGCTCCCAATTTGACTTTGCTGGTTGGATCAGCACCAGGCTAATCCATCCATAACCCAAGGATGCTGAAGAAATCAGGAAGAACCTTTCTGTCCTGTAACCAATCTCGGGAACCCTCCAAGGAGGAATGTTTGTGGATCTTCAATGGGCTCATCTCTCAGCAGGACTAAGTTCTACCAATGTTCCCCCATATGTTCAGATATGGTAAAAAGGGAAAGTCATTGTATCTCTTACTTTACACATTTATCTTTATCTTTTAGTTTAGTTATCTTAATGGCCTGTCCCACTTACGCAATTTTTTCGGCGACTTGCTGGCATCCGTCAATATCGCAGCAGGTCGCTGAAAATTTTCATAATGTTGAAAATCCAGTGGTGACCGGAAAAATGTACAACTCTTTGGGCGACTACTCACGACCGTACAGGCGACCTGTCGTGGAGTGACGCCTGTTTGGTCGTGAGTAGTCGCCCAAAGAGTTGTACCATTTTCTGGTCGCTGCTGGATTTTCAACATTTTGAACATTTTTGGGACAAGTGGGACTGGCCCGTTGATCTTTTAGTTTATCTTTACATGCAGCCCTATTTTCAACTATCCTGACCAGATACTACCCAGCATCATTACAATAATGAACCAGTAAAGCAGTAACTGTTTTTTTATTGATACATAGCATGGAAACAGGCCCTTCAGCCCACCTTGTTCCATGCTAACCATCTATCACTCATTCACATTGGTTCTATCTTATCCCTCTTTCTTATCCACTCCCTGCACACTAGGGGCAGTTTACAGCGACCAGTGAACCTGTAAACTCACATGTCTTTGGGCTGTGTGAGGAAACCGGAACGCTCGATGGAAATCCAAGTGGTTGGAGAACGTGCAAACTCCACACAGACAGCACCTGTGGTGAGTTTGGGCTTGGGCCTCTAGTGCTGTGAGGCAGCAGCTCTACCCACTGCGCCACAGGGCTGCCCACCATGCTTCTGCTGGAAACCGAATGCGCATGCACCACTATCTGAGAGGGAGTGAAAGCTCTTCAAGTATTTGAATGCTGATCCTTCAGGTCTTTGATCAGGCCTTGAATACTATATATATTATTATACACATGCCTGGTTCACTGCACTCTCAACTTCTATTATATGAAGGAGTTACTCCACCCAACGGCTGCACGGTGGCGCAGCGGTAGAGTTGCTGCCTTACAGCATCAGGGACCAGGGTTCGATCCTGGCTGCGGGTGCTGTCTGTACGGAGTTTGTACGTTCTCCCCGTGACCACATTCCAAAGACGTACAGGTTTGTAGGTTAATTGGCTTGGTGTAAATGTAAAAATTGTCCCTAGTGTAGGATAGTGGTTAATGTGCGGGGATCACTGGTTGGTGCAGACTTGGTGGGCCGAAGGGCCTGTTTTTGCGCTGTATCTCAAAACTAAACTAAACTAAACTGATCCACATATTGTGCATCAGCCTTTAATCTACTCTTCCCTTGGTAGTCTGAATGAATGGGCCAGCAAAGCACCTATTGTCCTTGGTTAACATTATCTAATAGACCAATGTGAAGTCCGTCTCCCTTGGTCATCACCATTTAATGAATGTTCCTGTAACTTTTTCCCCACTAATCTTTTAACAGCCAAGACGTTGGGAGTTACCACAGTAGGACTTAACAAAAATACTTTACTGGTGGGCCAGGGATGCCTTGTTCTCCGGAGATACCAGTTGCACCTTCAATACCCTAGACAGAAAGAGAAAATAAAATATTAACCTCTTCATCGATAAATGTTTCCGCAGGAAATGTTCAGAGACTCATTCAGATAGCAATCAGCAGCAGGCTATTTAACCCTGTGAACCAATTCTTTTGCCCAGTCCTACTCTGCTTGGCCCATCGGTGAGCGACCTCCATTCTTATCTCTCGTCCCTTCGATCCTTTACAATTGGTTATCAAAATCTAATTCTCAGATTAATATAATGAATAATTAACATTAGTTGCCAGCTGCCAGAGTTAGAGCGGAGGTTTGATAGAAGTATATAAAAATATATGAGGCATACATCGTGTAGATTGTCAGAACCTTTCTCCTGGGATGGAAACGTCAAAGACCAAAGGGCGCAACTTTAAAGTAAGTTTAAAGGAGATGCGCGAGGCAAGTTTTTTACATGGTGGTGGGTGCCTGGAATGTGTTGCAAGGGATGGTGGCAGAGGCATTCAAGAGGCTTTTAGATAGGCTCATGGAAATATAGGCAATGGAGGGATATGGATTATGTGCAAACAGAGATTAGTTTAACTTGGCATCATGTTTGGCATATACATTGTGGACCGAAGGGCCTGTTCCTGCGCTGTACTGTGCTCTATGTTGGGAGTTTTAGGAGATGAAATAGAAGGGTGAAGGGGTTAGCATTGAAATAAAGGTGAGAATGAAGGTGGAGGGCAATGACAAGGCCTTTGAAGAGACTCTTGGCTTCCCTTCTGAAAGTAGGCCCCAGGACTGGGTTAATGAGAACCATCAGGACATCTTGGTATCTGCCAGCTGCAACAACTGCGAAGACCACATCTTTCAAGGGAAGGAAGATGATGTACAGGTACCTAATGACTAAGGTTACCCCTCAGATTCTGATTAAATCTTTCCCCTCTCACCTTAAACTCATGCCCTGGTTATTGATTCCCCAACTGTGGGTAAAATACTGCACTAGCCATATATATTCTGCTTATGCTTTTATACACCTCAATAAGATCACTCCTAAGCCTCCTGCACCCCAAGGAATGAAGTGCAAGCATGCCTAATCCTTCCCTATAGCTCAGGCCCTTGAGACTTGGCAACATCCTTGTAGAATCTTCTCTGCACCCTTTTCTGCTTAATGACATCCTTCCTATACTTTCTTCCTGACCAAAACCGAACACTAGTCCTAAATGACTTGTATGCCATGTTCCTCACCAATACAGATCCAGTTCCAATGCAGATGGAGTCAAGCAAGGTTACATGATCACCCCAATCTTCAATATCATCTTCAGTCCAATACTGCACCTCATTTCCAACAAGCCTCCTGACACAGTGAAGCTAATCAACAAGGAATCTACTCAACCTTCATCATCTCCACTTCAGGATCAAGATCACTCCAGCTCAGTCATCGATTTACAGCTGACAGTCAGTGCCTACATATGTGCATCATTCAAAACGAAACCAATTTGTCATTGATTCTGAACGCTAGAATGGAAATTGTCTATCATTAAAAGACGTGCAAAGCTGCTGCACAAACCCTGTGTTCCAGCACTCACTATGTCCCTCTCCTTAGCAGCAGTAGCCCTGAACCAAACAGGCAACACTGGTTCTATCTGGCCCCAAATTGGACTTAAAATGCCATTCTTTTTCAGCACTAACAAACACGTATTTCCACAAGAATGGCTCCTTTCTTTATCCCACTGTTGCTGAAACTGTCACTTATTACTACCTCGAGGTGAGATTCAAACTTCTGCTGCTCACTCCACCTCGTCAACCATCACCTCGTCACTCGCTATTGAAGTTTGATCAGGGTGAAGAAGGAAATGTGTGTCTTCGACAGCAAAGTGGTATCAAACAAATCCTTTGAGATTTGTAGGGACTGTGCAGTGAGTATATAAAAGTTAGGAGGGCAAAATGAGTCATGAAATGACCTTGGTAAGTAGGCTTAAGGAGAATCAAGAGGGGTAGCCAAGCAAGAAATTGGTCCCTTCAGAAATTGACATGCATGGAGCCAGGGGGATACAGGAGGGTCCTAAATAAATACTTCTCATTGGGATTCACCAAGGATTGCACAGATTTCATTCCAGGTGGCTGGAGAATTTAGGGAGGATGTACACTGATATCCTGGAGTATTCCTGGATCAGGAAGAAGGAAGTGTTGTAAATATTGGCAAACATTCAGTGGATAAATCCCAGGGCCTGATGACATGTACCCCAGGGAAATAAAAGGGTATGTCTGCCTGTCCCGCTGAGTTAATCCAGCTTTTTGTGTCTATCTTCGGTTTAAACCAGCATCTGCAGTTCCTTCCAACACCAAGAAAAGAGTGAGAATGCTGGGTAGTCATGTGTGAGGAACCAGAAGACTGGGCAATAGCCTCACCCATAACTGGACAACAGGGTCACCCAGGGTGGGCAGGTCAAGGGGAGGTTTCTGACAAAGCGCTGCCCAAGAAGACAACCTCAATGGTGGAACAGGTGGAGGATGGCGGGTGGAGCACCACAACGGCTGAGAAGGGCGGAAGAAGGCTGCAGCAGGGAGAGTCTCCCAACCATGGTGGAGTCCAAACCATTGGACCTGGGTCTGTCTCTGTCAAGGACCGTGTGGTGGCTGTCCGTGCACCCGGCTCCCCACGGTAAAGGATGTCACACATAGGCACCCACCTGGAGGGACAGGGAGGACCCACCAGGCGGTCAATCATACTCGACCATGAGTGATTGCAGAGATGGGGGTTGGTGATAGAAACATAGAAAATAGGTGCAGGAGTAGGCCATTCGGCCCTTTGAGCCTGCACCGCCATTCAATATGATCATGGCTGATCATCCAACTCAGTATCCTGTACCAGTCTTCTCTCCATACCCCCTGATCCCTTTAGCCACAAGGGCCACATCTAACTCCCTCTTAAATATAGCCAATGAACTACCTTCTGTGGCAGAGAATTCCACAGATTCACCACTCTCTGTGTAAAAAATGATTTTCTCATCTCGGTCCTAAAAGACTTCCCCCTTATCCTTAAACTTTCCCCTTATCCTTAATGATGATGGTTCTCTGGAACGAGCTGCCATTCGCAGTGGTACTATTGCAACATGGCATGGAACATTGTACTGAGGGTACTCACATGGGAAAGGTGTTGATGGATACAGGCTTAATGACAGCAAATAGGATTGGTGTAGCTAGGCATCATGGTCAGCATGGACAAGGTGGGCTCAGAGGATCCGTGCCTGTGCTGTACGGTCCCATCACTGTACAATTCTATGCTCACTGGTCTACTTGGCATTTGGTATGACAATGTTTCGATTTTAATCATGTCCATCTTGTTTAACCCACTCCTAGCTTTTCTGCAATTTACTTCTGCAATCTCTTCCCATTCCATAATGCCCAGAAACGTCAGAGCTCCACCGGTACTGGTCTCCCCTTGACCAGACCCAAGTGTGGTGGGTGGGCTGTCCTTCACCTTCCTGAGCTCCCAACACTGGATTTTCTTTCCTCGTTCCTCCAGGTCTCCACCTCTCTCACCTTCTTCAAGGTGCTCACCTTCTCCAGCAATCTTTTGGTCATCTGTCATGAAAACTCCATGCACAACCCAGTGCCAGATTTGATTTGATAATGACTCTGATGGAATAGCTTTGAACATTTTACTAAAACAAAGTGACTGCACCGATCCAAGCTGCGCTGTTTGTTGATGAATGCTGAGCCACCCATCATAATGCAGTCATGAAACATGAAAGGTCCGATTGGTCTTCAGCCCTTCTAGCGCTTTGGAAGGCATGGGTTGAAAGGATTGGTGATTGGGTGAGGGGGGGGGAGATGAGGGGTCGGAGCTGATGGGGTTAGGGGTGGATGTGGGGACTGAATGGTTTGGGTGAGGGGCGGATGATGGGACTGAATGGTTTGGATGAGGAAGCGGTGGAAATGATGGAATGGTTCGGAGCACTGGGAATTGCCTGTGGAATTGGCCAGCATCACAGGTCAACAGGAGAAATGGTTGACCTGAGATTTGAACAAAGCTTCGTGTTTTTTCCTGTCACCCAAAGCCATAAATTCCCCTAAATTTTCTTCATGCTATTAATGGATTGTGGCCTATCCGCCTCAGCTCTCTGCATTAGGTATATCCAAAGATGGATGGCCTTTCTGAGGGAAGAAATTCCTCATCTCCATCCTCAATCCACACTCCTTATCCTGAAACTGTGTTCCTCGTTCTAGATGCTCCGATGAGAGGAAGCTTCCTCTCAACATCTACAGTGCCACCTCATCTCAGAAGCTTGAATGTTTCTACCACGTTTCCTCCCACTCTTCTAAAGTCGAAGGAGTAGTCTGCTGGGAATTTCTGCCTTGAGCTGCACCGACCCGTTCCACCTCAATACCTTGCCCCTGTCCCATCCAATCAGTTTAGTCCCTTCATCCCCTCTTGCACCCAATCAGCTCTCCTCCACCTAACCCTCGTCACTCCCTCACCCAATCAGCTCAGTCCTCTCATTCCCCTCCTCAGCCAATCAGCTCAGTCCCCTCACCCCTGTCCATCTCTTATCCAAACAGCAAGTCCCCTCAATCCCTCTGCCTTCCTCAACCAATTGCCTCAATCCCCTCAATCATTTATAACATCACCTGCAAATCTCTGTGGTGATAACATCTTCCAATGTCACAGACAAATGTTCAATGAGCTATGGCAGACTCCCCTCTTCACCATTAACTTCAACATCTGAAGAAGCCTTCAGATTTGTGGTGAGGGCATGTAACATGCTTGTCCCGTGGTTTGTGTGTGATACATCGACAACATCGCGAGTCTTTGTCTGCTCCATACTCACCGAGGGTCCCTGTATTCCAGAATTTCCCATCGGTCCTAGTTTTCCCCTGTGTCCCTGTGAATGGAAATGAATAGTTTTTCAATTAACTGCAATGTTTACCCGGAGTTACTGCCACCAGGCAGGGGGCTGGCCTGCTCTCGTCTGCAATACAGTGAGCTCTTTTTGGTCAAATTTAAGCTTTGTACTACACATTACACCTCTTACACCCTATGAAACATACTGTGTGGAAAAGAGGGCTCACCTTGAGTCCTTGAAGTCCTTGAGGTCCTTTTAGTCCAGAGGGGCATGAGGTGGGGCACTGGAAGAGTACAGACAGATGATCAGTTTCAAGACCTGAGCTTTGCTCCCCTGGTTTAGTTGCGCTGCTCTTTGCTCCTTGGCTAGGAAATGCTTCAAAGGCACAGAGACTAATTATGGATTAAAGGGCCTGTCCCACTTGGGCGACATTTTCGGAGTCAGCCTGAAAATAGGTTGTCGTGGCGTGGTCGGGGCGTGACGCGGGGTGACACATGTAGTGACGTGCGGTGTCTCCCTGCCGCCCCTGGATTTTAGAATGCTCAAAATCTTCAGGCAACATCTGGGTGTCTTATCATGTCATGCGCCCTGTCACACGCTGACTGACGTCTGCTGTCCTGCGGGTGACACCCGGTGACGCTGACGTTAAATAAATAATCTATTTCTTTAAAAGTTATTGGTGCTTAGATTTATTGTAGATAAGTTCATTTCCAACGTGATTATTATACTTCGGTGTAACCTTCTTGTGTTGTGAAGGCGGGTGATGCGGGGTGTCGTAGCTCGGCGTGACGGTGATGCGGAGTGTCGTACAACGTGACGGTTTTTAGGGCGACTACGGGTGTCAGTCGCTGACGTTCGCAGTCACCGCAAAAATCGCAAAGTGGGACAGGACCTTAAGAGCCTCAACCTAGGGGGTGAGGGGCCATTGCCAGGAGGTGCTTCTCTATCACTCATTTTGTGATCATCCCAATGACCACTCCACGCGTGTCACGATGGGTGGATATAGGTGGATGGAGGTCGGCGGGGGGAGGGAGTGGGAGATACGGGTAGTGAGGGCACAGTAAAAGAGTATTTCATCTGGTCTTTCTTCTTTTCACATGGACCTGTTCACCCTTCTCTGTCTCCCTGAAAGTGGTAACACAAGTAGATGGAGTGGGAGAGAAGACCTCTGGCATGCTTGCTTTAATCAGTCGGGGATTTGAGTATAAGAATTAGGAAGTCATGTTGCAGCTTTGTACATCTTTGGTGCGGCCACATTTGTAGTACTGTGTGCAGTTGTGGTCTCCACATTACAGGAAGGATGTGGAGACTTTGGAGAAGGTGCAGAAGACGTCTACCAGAATGGTGCCTGGAGGAGATTGGCTACAGGGAGAGGTTGGACAACGTTGGATTGTTTTCTCTGGAGCATCGGACATTCAGGGGAGAACTGACAGAATTCTATAAAATTATGAGAGGCACTTATAAGGTAGGCAGTCAGAATCTTTTCCCCAGGATGGAAATGTTATGACTAGAGGGCATAGCTTTAAGGTGAGTGGGCCAAATTGTAATAGAATTTAAGAGGATATTAAATAGGCACACGGATATGTAGGGAGTGGAGGGATATGGGTCACATGCAGGCAGAGGAGATTAGTGTAATGTTCCTCTCAGACATTGTGGGCCAACGAGCCTGTTCCTGTATTGTTCTGTGTTCTAAAGGAGACAATGAGTCTCATTGTGCCCATGCCAACTCAGTGATAGAGAGATCCAACTGGTCTTTCCTCTTTCCATGGTGTCCTGCCACCCTCCTCATTTTTTAATCTGCAAACATTGAAGGGATGAAATCACCAGGACGCTGACCATAATCTTTCACTGGTCTCTGGATACATGCAGAGGTAGCGGCGCACAGGAGAGTGGCCAATGTCACTTCCTTCTTCAAAAAGGATCAGCATTACGACCACAGGCCACTTAGTCTAATCTCAGTCCTGGCAAAGCCACGAGGAAAATGGATTACTTAAGGGAAAGTAGCATATATTTATTAAGGGAAAATCGCATTAAAAAAAAATTGGTCACATGTTTTAATGGTGTTGAAGGATTATAGAGGGTTTTACAGTCAGCGTGATGTACATGGACTTCCAGGTAGATTTGTTTCAAAGTGCCACTAACAGGCTTATCAGCAACATCAGAGCACCTGGCAACAGAATGAGAGAATGGAAGTGCAAGTGGCCAACAGAGGTTGTAAAATGGTTGAACTTCACACAAATCGTGGTATTCACTGGCGACTTGCATTAAGTCCAGAGCGTTTTTAAATCTAGATCAATAACCTGGACTCGGGGATACATTCCTAATTCTGGGATGACACACATGGTGGCCGCATTGTGTATTGTGAAGAGGGCAGTGAGAAACTGCAGCAGGATATATACAAGTGGGTAGAACGGGCAGATTAAGGTTAATGCCGGGAAATACAAGGTGATGTATTTTGATGGGGGGAATGAAGGGAAATGACATAGAATAAAGGATTGACACAAAATGCTGGAATAACTCAGCGGGTCAGGCAGCATCTCTGGAGAAAATAGATAGGTCACATTTCGAGTCAGGATCCTTCTTCAGACTTCAGACTAGAATAAAGAATATTGTTCTAAAAGGGGTGCAGTGCAGAGGGAGCTGGGTATGGGTTTATACGTCAGTAAGTGTGGCTGGGCAGGGTGAGAAAGTAGTTAATAAGGTAGAACAATTCTGGGCTTTATCAGTAGAGTATAAAGGCAGGGAATTGAGACATAAGGAACTGCAGATGTTGGAATCATGAGCAAAACACAAAGTGCTGGAGAAACTCAACAGGTCAGGCAGCATCTGGGGAAGTGAATGGATAAGCAACATTTTTGGTTGGGATCCTTTTCAAAAGCATGGATGGCATGTTAAGCCTTTATGAAACACTGGTCCAACCTCAGCTGTAGTAGTGGGTTCACCTCTGGCTGTGCCATCGTAGGAAGGATGTGAGGGCATAGGGGAGAGTCCAGAGGAATATTTATGATGATGGTTCCTGGGATGAGGAGCGACAATTAGGGAGGCTGAGACTATGCCCTTTGGAGAAGAGAGGGCCAAGGGGAGATTCGATAAACGTACATGAAATGAGGATGAATCGGAGCAGATTGGACAATAGGAGAATGTTCATGTGATTGGACGGGTCAAGGACTAGAGGTTATGGGTATGAAATGAGACACAAAATCTTTTTCCCAGGGTGGAAATGTCAAAGATTAGAGGGCACAGCTTTAAGGTGAAAGGGGCAAAGTTTAGAGGAGATATGCCGGGGAATTTTTTTCACAGAGGGTGGCAAGTGCCTGGAACGAACTGCCAGGGATGGGGCGGAGGCAGATACGATAGTGGCGGTTAAGATGCTTTTAGATCAGCACCTGGATATGGAGGGTTATGGATCATGTGCAGGCAACGGAGATTGGTTTAGTTTAGTTTAGAGATTAGTTTAACCTGGCATCAAGTTTGTCATGGACATTGTAGGCATCGATTATCAGACTATTGAATGGTTCTTCCATAAGCTAGGGTACAGTCCCAATTCTCAATCCTATCAACTGTGATCCCAAGCTCCCAACCTTTAACATTGTCGTTATAATTCCTTATCACTAACTTGGCAGTAAATGTAGAGTCCATTTCTATTTACACTGGTTCATCCTTGTGTTTTCAAACACCTATCATGCAATCTTAAAACCAATTATTTTTTTTTGGAAAGCGCACATTTGCAATTGTTCAGATTTAGATCTCCTTGTTCCAAGGCACGTTGCAGTGAGTCGGATTGTTGTCCCGATAAAACGTCAAGTCCCAGCAACAGCGGGAGCAGAGGCAGCTCTTTGCCCACCGTGCATTGGCACCGTGGTTAAAACACATATGCAGAGTATAATGCCCCAATTAAACATTGGATGGAGTCATTCTCACCAGAAGATCGGCACTCCCTTCTGCACCATGGAGGTTACCAGGAGGTCCCTGTGCAAACAGACCACACAGCAGTTACTTTCATTTACACACAAGTCTTGTAACTATTTATACAAACTTATAAATACAAGAAATAGAATTAGAAGCAGGTCATGTTCACCTATCATTATTTCTCCACCATTCAATATGATTACACCTCATGCACAGAAGGGTCATTGTCCTGTACAAACCCCAAATCCCTTGATCTCCCTCAAAATGCACAAATGCATCAATCTCTTGCATGATTACACTCAGCCACAGTGCCTGCTTGCTGCAGCATTGCCTTCTGATTTGCAGCTCATCCCTTAATGATTGACGCCCATATGTTGAGCCTGTGACCACTGGTCCTGGACGCCCTCCCAGGGCAACCAGCATCACTGTGTCCACCTCGTCATGCCCCTGTGAGAGTTTCTCATGTACAGTGAGGTCACCCTCATTCTTCTAAACTCCACCAAATTATGGCTCACATTGAACTCTTCACACAGGACAATTCTCACCAGCACAGAGGGGTGGGATTCAATCCAGAGATTTGCTTGGAAGCCTGTCTGAAATTGACTCCCCCGTATCCGTTATTCTACCAATAGTCACTTTAATTAGACTGCAGCCTTTAATCCACTCCGACGATTAGATCCTGCCCTGCAACCCACTCCCAGGTCTCCATTATTTTACATATAAACTACAAACAATAATCTTGATTAAATTAGAAACTGCAACTCATTCTTGAGAACTGCTGCATTATAAAGGGCAGCACAGTGGCACAGCCAGTAGAGTTGCTGCCTCACAGCTCCAGAGGCCCAGGCTTGATTCTGACTTCACTGTGCATATTCTAACTGTAACTGTGTGGGTTTCCTCCAGGTACTCTGGTTTCCTCCCACATTCCAAATCCCCTGTGGCTTTGTAGGTTAATTTGGCCTCTATAAATTTCCCCTCAGGTGTCAGGAGTGGATAACCTAAACTAAACCAAATTCTCAAAGTACATTTCAGTCCAGGGTTCAACCTTGGTTATTGTTTATTGGTCAGTAACACACAGCCCTGACTGGACCTATTTTATCCACTGGAGCCATGATACTGGTGGCTTTCCTTGTGTTGAGTTATAAACCTCTGTGCTCACAGAATGAAGTGTAGATGATATGATAAAGTATATTTAATGACGCACCTGTAGACCTGGAGGACCTGCCTTGCCCATTGGTCCAATCTTTCCTGTTGCACCCTTTAAAATAAATAGATAGCAGCTCAACAACACGAGTAAAAGTCAGTGTCAATAAATACATTGGTGGGACAAAATATCGTCGGGGTGGGGATGGAGTGGCAGAGTGGGGCACGGATTTGGACGGTATTAGGGGGAGGGTGGAAGTGCTGAGGAGCTGGCAAGCAGAATAATACACAAAGTGAAAGAGGTAAATTGGAAGGTAGACACAAAATGCTGGAGTAACTCAGCGGGACAGGCAGCATCCCTGGAGAGAAGGAATGGGTGACGTTTCGGGTCGAGACCCTTCTTCAGACTGATGTCAGGGGAGTGCGCGGGACAGAGATAGAATGTAGTCAGAGACAGTAAGACTGGTGAGAGAACTGGGAAGGGGGAGGGGATGGAGAGAGAGGGAAAGCAAGGGCTATTTGAAGTTAGAGACGTCAATGTTCATACCGCTGGGGTGTAAACTACCCAAGCGAATTATGAGTTGCTGTTCCTCCAATTTGCACTGGTCCTCATTCTGATAATGGAGGAGGCCCAGGACAGAAAGGTCCGATTCGGAATGGGAGTGGGACTTAAAGTGCTGAGCAACCGGGAGAACTGGTAGGTTAAGGCGGACTGAGCGGAGGTATTCAGCGAAACGATCGCAGAGCCTGCGCTTGGTCTCGCAGATGTAGAGAAGTTGACACCTGGAACAGCAGATACAGTAGATGAGGTTGGATTAGGTGCAAGTGAACCTCTGCCTCATCTAAAAAGACTGTTGGGGTCCTTGGATGTAGTCGAGGGGGGAGGTAAAGGGACAGGTGTTGCATCTCCTTCGGTTGTATGGGAAAGTACCTGAGGAGGGGGTGGTTTGGGTGGGAAGGGACGAGTTGACCAGGGAGTTGCGGAGGGAACGGTCTCTGCGGAAACAGAAAAGGGGTGGAGATGGGAAGATGTGGCCAGTAGTGGGATCCCGTTGAAGGTGGCGAAAGTGTTGGAGGATTATATGCTGTATGCGACGGCTGATGGGGTGGAAGGTAAGGATGAGGGGGACTCTGTCCTTGTTGCGAATGGGGGGATGGGGAACAAGAGCGGAGCTGCGGGATATAGACGGGACCCTAGTGAGAGTCTCATCTATAATGGAAGAGGGGAACCCCCGTTTCCTGAAGAATGAGGACATCTCCAATGATCTAGTATGGAAAACCTGGGAGCAGATGCGGCGTAGACAGAGGAATTGGGAGTAGGGGATAGAGTCTTTACAGGAAGCAGGGTGGGAAGAAGTGTAGTCTAGATAGCTGTGGGAGTCAGTAGGTTTGTAGTAGATGTCGGTCAATAGTCTGTCTCCTGTGACGGAGACGGTGAGATCCAGAAAAGGTAGGGAGATGTCGGAGATGGTCCAAGCGAATTTGAGTGCACACAAAATGCTGGAGTAACTCAGCGGGACAGGCAGCATCTCTGGAGAATTGGAAGTGTGAGGGGTAAACTAGGGAGAGCAATGGGAGTGGTTCAGAACCAGTGGTGTAGCCAGAGGAAGTTGCGGTGACCAAGTACAGCAGAGATAATAGAATAATGTCAGTTGGTGAAGAACCACTCTCTCCCCTCTATTTGTGCCTGCGTTAGGTAGCAGCTTTCAGCCGTGATATTCAGACTGAAGTGCAGGTGCCTCACTGAGGTTCAGGTCAGAGAATTTCTGCCTGAACAGATTGGCCAGATATGGTCACTGCTGCTTCTCATTTTGCTCCAGAGAATTAGCTCTTTGTTGCCCAACATGCGCTTGGTAACTATTATCACTTACTTGAGATCCTGGGCGTCCAATCTCTCCAGGAAGCCCAACTGTACCACTAGAACCCTGAAGTAAATTCAAGAAGATGACATAATTAGTAGACAACCAGACACAGTGGTGATTCACACCTGATGATAAATTAAACATCATCGTGAGAGTGATCAGGGGAAAGGCTGCCTGCCTGCCTGCCTGCTGCTAGCTGATGAAGATTGATGGGAAATAGGACCACTACTCAAAGCCATTGAATTGGGAGGAGAACGTTAATTCTGCCCTAGGTTGGTTCAGCAGTTGCGAGAATTAAATGTCCATGCAGATAATGCCTTTTCAGGTTCAAACTTCTGATGAACTTTTACCAACCAATTCGAAATGAGATACCTGATTGGAACTATCAACTGAGGGATATGATACACAACTTGGTCAATAACATGTCGGCACCAAAGTTTCAAGTTATGAAACATGTTTTAATCAAATAGCATACAGGAGGGGAAGGAGCATGTCTCTGCATGCTCCCATGTTGAAGGTTCAGGGCAGTAAGGGCTGTCGGACTCTAAGTAGGAGTTCATGGAGCAGAAAGATCCAACAAAGACGATCAGTGCAGAGTTGCTGCACAACACAGACATGATGGACATCGACATGAGATTCCACCAATGGTGGGTTTGGAGGTGGCAAATTAATCAGGGCTCCGCTGGCATGAGGATCAAGGGGTGGAGAGGAATGGAGGTGGGGGAGGGGGAGGTGGGAATGGACAGGGGTGGAGTTGGGGCTGGTGAGGTGGGGGGGGGGGGGGGGTTGAAGATGTTTCCATCACCATTTTGTACAATATAACGTGCCCGGTGCTCGAGGTACATTCAAACCACAGGGTAACACGAGTTCAAAATAACTTCACTGCTTTTGAATTATGTGTCCCGTGAAACAAATGCCTTTGGTCAATACTCTCCTGATTATTCTGCTGAATTACATTTCTCCTTTTAATGGTTTATCCACCTTTACCCCAGAACCCCCTTACCCTTCCAGCCTAATCCATTTATTTTGATTTTTAAGCCTGATCATGTGAACCCTATGAAGGTGTGGGAAGCTGGGGAGAAATTGCTGTGGCCTTGGCTTGTGTCTTCCTTAGCCATGGGTTAAGGTAGTGGAAGACTGGAAAGTGGCTCATGTTGTGCCTTTGATTAAGAAGGGCTGCAAGGAAGAGCCAGGGAGCCACAGGCTGGTGAGCATAACATTGGTGGTGGGTATGTTATTGGTAGGGATTCCTGTTGGAAAGGCAAGGATTGATCACGGATAGTCAACGTGGCTTTGGGAACAGGATATCGAATGTCTTCTTGTTTCTGAATTTTTGAAGAGGTGACATCTACGGTATGACACCTACTTGTATGGTCCTGTTTATCTGTCAATTCATTCTTAGAATCTCAGCTATTTTCATTAACTTGCCAGACCCTGCTTTGAAAGGGACTTTCTTGCAGATAAAAGCTCCCACCTATTTCATGAGATGGGCCCCAGGCCCCCGGCAGAAGTGACCATGTTTGCAAATCCAAAACAAACCAATAATCCCGATGAAGAAGTCCAGCTGTTCTTTTTATACCCCCACCTATGCCTATGAAATTCATACACCACACAGCACATTCGTACAGCAGAGGAACAGGCCCTTTGGCCCATAATAGCTGTTCCGAACATGATGAAAGACCAATCCTTATCTGCCAGCACATAATCCATATTCCTCCTTTCCTTGCATATCCACTTGCTTATCCACTATCGTATCAGCCTCCACCACCATCCCTGGCAGCACATTCCAGGCACTCATCGCCTTCAGTGTAAAAAACCTGCCCCACGCATCTCCTTTAAACTCTGCCCCTCTCACCTGAAAGCAATGCACTCTAGTATTTACTATTTCCAATCTTGGTTCAGACTGTCTATATCTTTGCCTCTCATAATTATATCTACTTCTATCACATTTCCCCTCAAACACCAGGGGTTAAGATAGATCAGCCGTGATTGAATGGCAGAGTAGACTTGATGGGCCGAATGACCAAATTCTGCTCCTAGAACACATATGCCGACTTTACCATCCTATCTACTTGTGCATCCACTTTCAAGAAGGTATGGACTATGACCCTGAGATCCTTCAAATTGTTCCTTGTCAAGACTAAATGCAATTGCCACCTGAACATTGTGATTGAATCAGTTTACTCCACGCCCTTAGACAGACAAATTAAAAATTGGGAAAGCAGACATGTTTAAAAGCATTTTACCCTGAATCCTCCCCAATCAATATAGGTTGGAAAAATGATCAGTTACACCCCAACTAACACCTGGGGTCTGTTACTGAGTACATTTGTTAAACTTACAGGCAGTCCCCTGGTTCCAGACCCCTAAAAATAAAGCAGATAGAAGTTAGGTACAAATCAAAGATGGAATAACTAGCAAAGTATTTGATGATCTTGTTATTAGACAAACTATCGGCAGACACAAAGAACGAGCAATCTTACCGGAGTTCCTGGAGGTCCAGTCCAACCCACCAGACCCTAGAAAAGGAAAAAAAAATTTAATGAGTGTCCGTAGCTGTGGCGGAGTGTGAACAGACTGAACTGAAGTCGCTCTTTATTCGAATCACGATTCTCTGAGCTGGGACCTGGACATTATACACTGGTGTAAAACAGCTGATGACTAGTTTCACTTCTTGCCACAAAAACTATTTTGATTAACATCATGATTACTAACTGGGAGGGTGGAAAAGCTCTGCCTGTTGTTCATATTACTCTATTAGTCTTGGTTTACCAAAACACTGCCTGGATTAGGAGGTTGGAAAAACTAGGATTGTTTTCTTTGGAACGTCGGAGGTTGAGGGGAGACCTCATAGAAATCTGTAAAATTATGTGGCATAGATTGGGTAGTCAGAACCTTTTTCCCAGGGTAGAAATGGCAGAGACTAGAGGGCATAGCTTTAAGTCAGAGGGGCATATTTTTGTATACAGAGGGTGGTGGGTGCCTGGAATATGCTGCCAGGAGTTGTGGTGCAGGCAGATACAATAGTGGCATTGATGAGACTTTTTAGATAGGCAGATGGATATGCAGGGGATGGAGGGATATGGATCAGGCACAGACAGAGGAGATGAGTTTATGTTGACACCATGTTCGGCACAGACAATGTGGGCATGTTCCTCTGCTGTCCTCCTCTATGTACTATGTTCTCTGCACAGACAGCTCAAGCACAAACTCACTCTCTCAAAGTACACTCATTGTTTCATCTTTCCAACTCCGGAATGTTATATTTGTATCAGTGGGCAGGGCAGGAGAAGGTGTATCACAGTGCAAGTTGTAAAATGTGAAAGGGCCTCATGAGGTGAGCTGTAAGTGGAGGTCACGCAGTGGCTAACCATAAGATCAACAAGATGAAGGTTTTTGCTGCACGACGGGAGAAAGTTCACAGGGTAACCTATAATTCAGGGAGGGGTCTTCGCTAAGATTTTAAACCGGGGGGGGGGGGGGGGGGGGGGGGGGGAGGTTGTCAAAAAATGACCCACATCGAGGATTAAGATGCAACAGAGCGGCCTGTAACACATGCAGGGTGTCACAGTGATCGCCATATCATAGGAAGTGGTCCCAGACTGTTTGCTGTAACAAAAGGAGATCTGTAAGGTCAGGTGCGACAAGGCAGGGTGGCACGGTGGCGCAGCGGTAGAGTTGCTGCCTTACAGCGCCAGAGACCCGGGTTCGATCCTGACTACGAGCGCTTGTCTGTACCGAGTTTGTACGTTCTCCCCGTGACCTGCATAGGTTTTCTCCGGGTGCTCTGGTTTCCTCCCACACTACAAAGACATACAGGTTTGTGGGCCAATTGGTTGGGTATCATTGTAAATTGTCCCTAGTGTGCACGGGGATCGCTGGTCAGTGCGGACTTGATGGGCCGAAGGGCCTGTTTCCATGCTGTATCTCTAAACTAAAACGAAGGAGGACAGGTTTTGTACCTGGTTGGTGAGAATGGGTCTCTCAGTGTCATGTACAGCACAGGGATGTCACGCACTGCTCGCTAGATACCACCAGATTGGAGTTAAGGATGTGAAGGTAAGATTTTGCATCGGCCAAAGAAAACTCTTGTACCGAGCAAAACACAAAGTGCTGGAGGAACAGCGGGTCAGGCAGCATCTGTGGAGGGAATGGACAGCCAACATTTCAGGTCAGGACCATTCTTCAGATGGAGGGGGGAAGAAACTCTACAAAGTAGCCAAACTTTGAAGAGATTTTTCAGTGGAACAGTAAAATGGAGATACTAGGAACTGCAGTTAGGGAGAACCTCTTCAAGGTAGTCTTTGAGGAGATCTCGCCATCTTCATCAGTCTGAAGAAGGGTCCCTGAAATATCATCCATCCATTCCTGTACTGATGCACCCTGACCCCTTGAGCTCCTCCAACACCAAAGGTTCCAGCATTTGCAGTTCCTTGTGTCTGCACTGGTTACTGCTTGGTATCCACACTAATCTCTGAGTTAAACCTGAATTAAAAATCAATAGTGTAGGTATTACAGGAATCTCTATTGTGGAACAAATGTGAAAGAGCATCCTTTAATGCTAAGTTGAGAGGCTGAAGGTACATTTAGCAGTGATTTAGACCCACGAAGCTTGGGTTTGGAGCATCAGTAGACTGGCAGAGAGAGTGGGTCCTGGGAGATTCCTCCTGGCTCCAGAATATGCCTTGTTCTCAACACAGAGGGGATGGGTGAAAGAGGGAAAATGGGCAAGTGGGAATATTGAGAGCCTCAGAGGATATTCAGAGGAATGATCAGAGTTGGTGAATGAAGAGTTAAGCATGGTTTCTCTCACTAATTGC
Organism: Malacoraja senta; assembly: GCA_038087875.1. Lineage (NCBI taxonomy): Eukaryota > Metazoa > Chordata > Chondrichthyes > Rajiformes > Rajidae > Malacoraja > Malacoraja senta. Next base: position 6,426 of record JAXLNO010000263.1, on the reverse strand, counting down.
TGATTGAATCAGACATGCGGAATCAGGGTTTTATGCAAGGAATGTTGATGAGCCTCATTAGAGTAGGCCACATGCTGTTCTCCAGGGAATACTTGGCTATTGCAAGGTTAATATCGAGGCTAATATACCAACATGTCAAGTGATTCAGTATTAACTCCACGCTGGGACTGTAGGTCCATTTGTTATTAATTAGTCAGCAACAGAAAAGCTTCATTTATGTGCTCTGATAATTCCTGGGGCACAGCTGTGATTTACTGGGAGAATTGAGACAAACAGCAAAGCTGTCTGATTAATTTGGGGGGAGGGGGAGGGGGAGGGGGTGGGGGGAGTTCATGAGAATGATGGGAGATTAAAAAACGGGTAGGATTAGTGAAAAGAGATGGTTGGTGGTCCGCACAAACTATTTAGAATTCAGAAATACAGCCACTTCAGCCCACCAAGTCCACGCTAACCACCGATCACCCATTCACAATAGTTCTATGTTATCCCACTTTCGCATCCTACACACTAGGGGCAATATACAGAGGCTGATTAACTTACAACCCTGCATGCAGCTGGAATGCGAGAGGAAACTGGAGCATTGGGAGGAAACCCACACGGTCACAGGGAGAACCTGCAAACTCCACACAGACAGCAGCCGAGGTCAGGATTGCACCTGGGTCTCTGGTGCTCTGAGGCAGCAGCTCTACCGCTGCACCACTGTGCACTGTGAAAATCATTTTGGAAATATTCAAAGGGTTCTCAAATCTTTAGAAAAATAACAAAGTTAAATATATTAAAAATGTTAAAGTCTGGAAAAATTCCACCTACTTTTAAACGCATTTAAATGTTTTTTTTAAAAAGCACAAGTATCCCATTTAGTTTTGGGGGCAAATCCTTGATAAGAGTTACAGTAGTATTTTTTAATGTTTGCCAAAATAATTGCCAAAATAGCTTTAAAAAATTAACATAACTTATATCTGATTCTCTCGCAGGTGTGCCTTCTTTTATTCAAAACATTGGGAAGATCAGTTAAACTAATCTCCTCTGCCTGAATGTGATCCAAACCCCCCCATTCCCTGCATATCCATTTGCCCATCTAAAGGCCCTTAAATGCCATTGTTGTATCTGCCTCCAAGAATACCCCTGTCAGCCTCTACGAACATGATGTGTTATTCTCTAACAAGTGTAAAACACAAAAAAGGATACTTTGCCTGAATTTCCTCCTCTTGACTGCTCCAATGGGGGTGGGGGTGTGTCTGAGTTTGCCTGCTATCGACTCGAGAGTCAAGGCCATTGTGGTCATGTCACTAGGGTAGACACTGAACCATGTGCTTCATGTTCAGAACATCACTAACTAGTTACAGCTGACACTGCAGGGGCATTAACAGAGGAAACCCCAGCAAACAATGTTAGTTTGGATTTAAACCTTTACTGTCTAATTTATCTAAAATAATAAATCCTCTCCAGTATGATGTGTAGATTAGAGTTGGTTTCCGAGTCAGGCCATGGATGTCGGTTTATTATTGTCACCTGGACCAATACATTCAAAAGGTTTGTTTGTGTGCTATCCTGAAATCATACTACACAAGAGTACAAACAAGCCTTTTCCAAGCACAACAGGAAGAGCAAAGAGAAAAACACCAGAGAGCAGAATATAGCACTGTAGCATTATAGTGTAAATTATTGTTAAAACAAGTGCAAAATCCACAATGAGCTTGGTTGGCAGATCAGGACTGTACCCCAGCTTGTGAGAGGATCATTTAGTAGTCTTATAACAGTGGGGAAGAAGCATAGAAACATAGAAACATAGAAATTAGGTGCAGGAGTAGGCCATTCGGCCCTTCGAGCCTGCACCGCCATTCAATATGATCATGGCTGATCATCCAACTCAGTATCCCGTACCTGCCTTCTCTCCATACCCTCTGATCCCTTTAGCCACAAGGGCCACATCTAACTCCCTCTTAAATATAGCCAATGAACTGGCCTCGACTACCCTCTGTGGCAGAGAGTTCCTGAATCTGGTGGTATGTGCTTTCAAGCTTTTGTATCTTGTGCTGGACGGAAGAGGGGAGAAGACGGAATGACCTGGGTGAAAATGGTCCATGCCTATGTTGGCTGCTTTCCCGAGGCAGTGGGAAGTGGAGATGGAGTGGGTGTTGGGGGGCTTGAGTCTGATCTGTGTGATGGACTGGGCTACATCCACAACTCTCTGCAATTTCTTGCGGTCCTGAGCAGTGCTGTTCCCAAACCAAGTTGCGATGCATCGCAATAGGATGCTTTTTATCAATGGCCTTGGCCAGGGGCGGAAAACCCGGGGGGGGGGGGGGGCAGAGGGGACACGTCCCCTCCATGTTTTGAGAGGTGGGGGACATCCCCCCCAAGTGTTTGTGATCCGGATTTAAAAATCCGGTGAAATCTCCGCTTTCCGCGAGACAGTGGGGGTGGGACTGATGATCGAGGGCGCCGATTGAACGAGAGAGACGTCGGTCAGCAGGCAATGGGGGCGGGACATGATTCAGCATGATGATTGGAGGAGGGAGGAGTGGGGGGGGGGGTGGGCCTGAGGATAGAGTGCGGCGATTGGAGGAGAGAGACATGGCACAGACCTGCACTTCATCCGCAGGCAGGATCGATCCCGGCCGGGTCTCCGGAGCTGTCCTGTCCCCACCCGAGTGCCCCCCCCCCGGGTGGCCAGAGAGGTCGGCAGCAAAGATCCTCCGCTATAGGATCTTTGGTCGGCAGTCAGACGGGCCAACGCAGAGAAGCAGCGCTAAACCCAGCTAACTCTGCCTGTCCCGCCAGGTGAGCCTACAGCCTTCCTGGGCTTGCGGGAAATATGGCCAGCGTGGAGAAGCAGCGCTGGTGTCCCGTCAGCCCAGGCACAGCTGTAGTTAGCCCGGTGGGACAGGCATTGTTGAGCTGCATTTAGCGCTGGGTTGAGCCTCCGAAGCCTCGCGCGCGTGTGTGTGTGTGAGTGTGCGCATGCGCGCGTGGCCGCCAAAAAATTGTGTCCCCCGTCCCCTCCATGTTTTGATAGCGAGTTCTGCTCTTGGCCTTGGCAGACAGGAATTCTTTGCACTGACTAGTAGGCTGTCGTTTCACCATGATATAACTAGATCTGACTCTTTAGACTAACACCTCCCAATTCACAGCCATTCCATGCCCACCCACCCTCTCCCACTCATGACCACACAGCCCGTAAATAACAGGCTGAGTAAAACATTCGCTTCAACCATAGCTGCTGGGATTGCTGGCAGTGAAGGATGAATGACCTCTTTCAGACATTGCCACGGGTAGGGTGTAAGGTTCCTACACTAACTGTAAGGTTAACTTAATTTTCAAACACAAACATAAGCCTCGATCTCAATGCCCATTTCAGCTGCACAGGAAGACGATACATTCCTTCCTTAACACAGACTGCCTAAAAGTCCCCGCTCAATATTGACCAACACTCACATGTGGAACTTGAATTTCCAGAAGGCTAATGAAATTCGGCAATGAGTATTGCCGACTTCTAAAGATACACCATAGAAGATATCCGAACTGGATAAATCACAGTTAGGTATTGCAACCGATCTGTCTAAGGCTGCAAGAAATTTGAGAGAGTTGTGAACGCAGCCCAATCAACCACACAAACCATCCACCTCCCTATCGACTGCCTTGAAAGCAGACATCATAATCACGGAGCACTCACAGCTCAGTCAGTCCTTCTTTTCATCCTCCCATCAAGCAGAAGACACAAAAGCTTGAAATCCTGCACCAGCAGATGCAAGAACAGCTGTTATCAGACTTGAATGGACTATTTCCTCATTTGCATTACCTGATGCAGTCATGTATGGTGTGATCTGCTTGGATAGTATGCAAAACAATGTTTTTTTACCATATCGGTACACGTGACCATAAACCTATACCAATATCTTCAACAGAAAGTTGGTTCCCCCACTAAAATACTGCCCCTCTCTGTGCCATTCTTTACTAGCACTTTCCTCACTGTCAGTCACAGGCAAACTCCATACTCACTGTTTTAATATGCAAACACACGCCCACTGTTATTGACACAGACCAATCTCATGTAACTGTAATGAACAATCACTCCTCACAATGATTAACTCTCACATCGTCAATAATACCCATGCCACCTTCATTTCCATTAATTACTCAAGACATATTTAGGTCTTTATTGAAATATAAATACAACCTCATTGTTATTAACATGTAATCCAACTTAACTTAAATTGTCGTAACATTATTCAGTGTTAAATCATCATAAAGGTGTACATTCCAAACTGACATGCGTACACACACATACACTCTAGCACATGATACACAACACACACACTCATACACATGCACAAACACACACACAGGCACACTCACATGCCCACACATCAGACATTTACACACACAACACAAACACCATCCTCTGTGATGTTAGTTTCAAGATACACTTCCCCTCTCATGTCATTAACACAGATAATACTCTGGATCCACACTAATGCTCATACCCATTCACTGGCTGGGGATGAATTTGGGCACAGGATTGCTCAGCGCACTACACCTCCGCCTGAAGTGTACAGACTAAGCAGATAACAACACCCATCAGTATGCCTATTTTGAAGCTAAACATTCCAACAAAAGTTTTCTCTAAACTAGTTTATTTTAGGGAGATTGCATTGGAAACTGGCCCTTCGGCCCACCAAGTCCACCCTGACTGTTGATGACCAGTTCACACAAATTCTACGTTACCTCACTTTCTCATTAACCCCGAACACACACTAGGGGCAATTTACAGAGGGCAATTAACCTACAAACCCGCATGTCTTTGGGATGTGGGAGGAAACCCGAGCACCCGTAGGAGATCCTCGCGGGTCATAGGGAGAACATGCAGACCTCACATAGGCAGTATCTATGAGACAGCAACTCTGCTGGAGACCATCATGTTAGAACATTTTTATAAGCCTTTTGTAGGGATCACTGGATTTGTGCCTGACAGGGGGGGGGGATTCTTCTCACTGAGATCCGGGTTTCCAATCGGGTACACAAGCCAACTTTATTTAGACACTGGGCACCCAGTAATGACCTGGACCCACTACCATTCTCCGACTGTCACAACAGATCAACAGAGGATGCAATCACGCTGGCATTGGACCACTTAGATAATAGTAACATGTATGTCAGATGGTGTTCAACATCATCATCCCTTCTAAACATTGTCGAACTCTGCTCATCCCTATGCAACTGGATCCTAGACTTCCACATTGGCAGACCACAATCAGTACGAATTAGCAAACAACATGTCTTCATTGATAACCATCAACACCGGAGCACCTCAAGGCTATGTGCTCAACTCTCTGCTCTGCTTTCTCACTACACTTATGACTATATAGACAGACAGCTCCAATGCCATCTTTAAATTCACTTTCGATACCACCATTGATGAAAGAATAACAGGTGTTACATGTCAGAGTACCGGAGAGAGATCCATAATCTAGTCGAATGTTGTCAGAACAACAATCTTGCTCTCAATGCTGGCAAGATCAAGGAGCTGATTGCTGACCAGGAAGAGAAAGCTGAGGATCCACAAACCTGTCATCATTGGCAGGGTGGCAGTGGAGAGAGTCAAATGCTGCATGTTCCTTAGCTTATATATCTTTGTAACAGCAACGCTATAATGCTGTAGCATTATATTCCTCACTCTGGTATTTTTCTCTTTGCCCTACGTGTTGGACTTGTGCATGACTTGACTGTATTCATGAATAGTATGATTTGACTGGATAGCTTGCAAAGAAAACATTTCACTGTATCTTGGAACGGCTGGCTCGAAGGGCCGAATGGCCTACTCCTGCACCTATTGTCTATTGTCTATTGGAAACACGTTTACAATAATAAAGCCAATACTAATTTAGTGTAGACAAAGTCTGGCAAATTTGACTCAAAACTCTTGTAGCAAAGTTAAGAGAATTGAAGATGAACCAAAAGCAGTAGAAGAGACGAGTATGCAAAGAGAGAGCAGAGGATAGGAAGTTAGTGTGTAACTTGGTATTAGAGCAGAGAAACCTAGATGAAGAGTAGAAAAAGCCTTCAAAGTAGATATAGTTGTGCTTGTGTTCATGATATCCAGAAATGCATCAAATACAATGTACGTGATCGCTGCAGTTACTGATTAGAATAATTCGCCTTGTGGTCAGTTTCATGTGCATACTTTGATGTTTGCAGATGACACCTAAAAGATGGTATTCGTGAATATGTAAAGCATTGTATTTTCAGCTGTGATGATAATTACATTGAAGAAATGATTGTGCGGCAGAGTGTGAGACCAAATGTGTCTCAGGCTTATCAGGGGAGTGATCCATAGGACATAGCACAAACAGTGAACGGATGTGGTGTTGAGAAGAATAAGAGATGAAGTCAATTTATTATTAGTCAGATGTATAAAAAAATTGC
>JAXLNO010000262.1:2500-17500 GCA_038087875.1 Malacoraja senta | reverse complement strand
CTTCTTCGTCGTTCTTCTTCTTCGTCATCTACTTCTTCGTCGTCGTCTTCTTCTTCGTCGTCTTCTTCTTCGTCGTCGTCTTCTTCGTCGTCTTCTTCGTCGTCGTCTTCTTCGTCGTCGTCTTCTTCGTCGTCGTCTTCTTCGTCGTCGCGTCGTCGTCTTCTTCGTCGTCGTCTTCTTCGTCGTCGTCTTCTTCATCGTCGTCTTCTTCGTCGTCGTCTTCGTCGTCGTGGTCTTCGTCGTCGTCGTCTTCGTCGTCGTCGTCTTCGTCGTCGTCATCTTCGTCGTCGTCGTCTTCGTCGTCGTATTCTTCGTCGTCGTCGTCTTCGTCGTCGTCTTCTTCGTCGTCGTCTTCTTCGTCGTCGTCTTCTTCGTCGTTGTCTTCTTCGTCGTCGTCGTCTTCGTCGTCGTCTTCTTCGTCGTCGTCGTCTTCGTCTTCGTCTTCTTCGTCGTCGTCTTCTTCTTCGTCGTCGTCTTCATCGTCGTCTTCTTCTTCGTCGTCTTCTTCTTCGTCGTCGTCTTCTTCGTCGTCTTATTCTTCGTCGTCTTCTTCTTCGTCGTCGTCTTCTTCGTCGTCGTCTTCTTCGTCTTCTTCCTCTTCGTCGTCGTCTTCTTCGTCGTCTTCTTCGTCGTCGTCTTCTTCGTCGTCGTCTTCTTCGTCGTCGTCTTCTTCGTCGTCGTCTTCTTCTTCGTCGTCGTCTTCTTCGTCGTCTTCTTCTTCGTCATCTACTTCTTCGTCGTCGTCTTCTTCTTCGTCGTCTTCTTCTTCGTCGTCGTCTTCTTCGTCGTCTTCTTCGTCGTCGTCTTCTTCGTCGTCGTCTTCTTCGTCGTCGTCTTCTTCGTCGTCGTCTTCTTCGTCGTCGTCTTCTTCGTCGTCGTCTTCTTCGTCGTCGTCTTCTTCGTCGTCGTCTTCTTCGGTCGTCGTCCGTCCTTCGTCGTCGTGGTCTTCGTCGTCGTCGTCTTCGTCGTCGTCGTCTTCGTCGTCGTCATCTTCGTCGTCGTCTGTCTTCGTCGTCGTATTCTTCGTCGTCGTCGTCTTCGTCGTCGTCTTCTTCGTCGTCGTCTTCTTCGTTGTCGTCTTCTTCGTCGTTGTCTTCTTCGTCGTCGTCGTCTTCGTCGTCGTCTTCTTCGTCGTCGTCGTCTTCGTCTTCGTCTTCTTCGTCGTCGTCTTCTTCGTCGTCGTCGTCTTCGTCGTCGTTGTCTTCGTCGTCGTCTTCTTCGTCGTCGTCGTCTTCGTCGTCGTCGTCTTCATCGTCGTCTTCTTCGTCGTCGTCGTCTTCGTCGTCGTCGTCTTCGTCGTCGTCTTCTTCGTCGTCGTCGTCTTCGTCGTCGTCGTCTTCGTCGTCGTCTTCTTCGTCGTCGTCTTCTTCGTCGTCGTCGTCTTCTTCGTCGTCTTCTTCATCGTCGTCTTCTTCGTCGTCGTCGTCTTTGTCGTCGTCGTCTTCGTCGTCGTCTTCTTCGTCGTCGTCGTCTTCGTCGTCGTCGTCTTCGTCGTCGTCTTCTTTGTCGTCGTCGTCTTCATCGTCGTCTTCTTCATCGGCGTCTTCTTCGTCGTCGTCGTCTTCTTCGTCGTCGTCTTCTTCGTCGTCGTCGTCTTCGTCGTCGTCGTCTTCGTCGTCGTCGTCTTCGTCGTCGTCGTCTTCGTCGTCGTCGTCTTCGTCGTCGTCGTCTACGTCGTCGTCTTCTTCGTCGTCGTCGTCTTCGTCGTCGTCTTCTTCGTCGGCGTCTTCTTCGTCGTCGTCGTCTTCTTCGTCGTCGTCGTCTTCGTCGTCGTCTTCTTCGTCGTCGTCGTATTCGTCTTCGTCTTCTTCGTCGTCGTCTTCTTCGTCGTCGTCGTCTTCATCGTCGTCGTCTTCGTCGTCGTCGTCTTCTTCGTCGTCTTCTTCGTCGTCGTCTTCTTCGTCGTCGTCTTCTTCGTCGTCGTCTTCTTCGTCGTCGTCTTCTTCGTCGTCGTCTTCTTCGTCGTCGTCTTCTTCGTCGTTGTCTTCTTCGTCGTCGTCTTCTTCGTCGTCGTCTTCTTCGTCGTCGTCTTCTTCGTCGTCGTCTTCGTCGTCGTGGTCTTCGTCGTCGTCGTCTTCGTCGTCGTCGTCTTCGTCGTCGTCATCTTTGTCGTCGTCGTCTTCGTCGTCTTCTTCTTCTTCATCGTCTTCTTCGTCGTCTTCGTCTTCGTCGTCTTCTTCTTCTTTGTCGTCTTCTTCGTCGTCGTCGTCTTCGTCGTCGTTTTCTTCTTCGTCGTCGTCTTCATCGTCGTCTTCTTCTTCGTCGTCTTCTTCTTCGTCGTCGTCTTCTTCGTCGTCTTATTCTTCGTCGTCTTCTTCTTCGTCGTCGTCTTCTTCGTCGTCGTCTTCTTCGTCTTCTTCCTCTTCGTCGTCGTCTTCTTCGTCGTCTTCTTCGTCGTCGTCTTCTTCGTCGTCGTCTTCTTCGTCGTCGTCTTCTTCGTCGTCGTCTTCTTCTTCGTCGTCGTCTTCTTCGTCGTCTTCTTCTTCGTCATCTACTTCTTCGTCGTCGTCTTCTTCTTCGTCGTCTTCTTCTTCGTCGTCGTCTTCTTCGTCGTCTTCTTCGTCGTCGTCTTCTTCGTCGTCGTCTTCTTCGTCGTCGTCTTCTTCGTCGTCGTCTTCTTCGTCGTCGTCTTCTTCGTCGTCGTCTTCTTCGTCGTCGTCTTCTTCGTCGTCGTCTTCTTCGTCGTCGTCTTCGTCGTCGTGGTCTTCGTCGTCGTCGTCTTCGTCGTCGTCGTCTTCGTCGTCGTCATCTTCGTCGTCGTCGTCTTCGTCGTCGTATTCTTCGTCGTCGTCGTCTTCGTCGTCGTCTTCTTCGTCGTCGTCTTCTTCGTCGTCGTCTTCTTCGTCGTTGTCTTCTTCGTCGTCGTCGGTCTTCGTCGTCGTCTTCTTCGTCGTCGTCGTCTTCGTCTTCGTCTTCTTCGTCGTCGTCTTCTTCGTCGTCGTCGTCTTCGTCGTCGTTGTCTTCGTCGTCGTCTTCTTCGTCGTCGTCGTCTTCGTCGTCGTCGTCTTCATCGTCGTCTTCTTCGTCGTCGTCGTCTTCGTCGTCGTCGTCTTCGTCGTCGTCTTCTTCGTCGTCGTCGTCTTCGTCGTCGTCGTCTTCGTCGTCGTCTTCTTCGTCGTCGTCTTCTTCGTCGTCGTCTTCTTCGTCGTCTTCTTCATCGTCGTCTTCTTCGTCGTCGTCGTCTTTGTCGTCGTCGTCTTCGTCGTCGTCTTCTTCGTCGTCGTCGTCTTCGTCGTCGTCGTCTTCGTCGTCGTCTTCTTTATCGTCGTCGTCTTCATCGTCGTCTTCTTCATCGGCGTCTTCTTCGTCGTCGTCGTCTTCTTCGTCGTCGTCTTCTTCGCGTCGTCGTCTTCGTCGTCGTCGTCTTCGTCGTCTTCGTCGTCGTCGTCTTCGTCGTCGTCGTCTTCGTCGTCGTCGTCTACGTCGTCGTCTTCTTCGTCGTCGTCGTCTTCGTCGTCGTCTTCTTCGTCGGCGTCTTCTTCGTCGTCGTCGTCTTCTTCGTCGTCGTCGTCTTCGTCGTCGTCTTCTTCGTCGTCGTCGTATTCGTCTTCGTCTTCTTCGTCGTCGTCTTCTTCGTCGTCGTCGTCTTCATCGTCGTCGTCTTCGTCGTCGTCGTCTTCGTCGTCGTCGTCTTCGTCGTCGTCTTCTTCGTCGTCGTCGTCTTCGTCGTCGTCGTCTTCGTCGTCGTCTTCTTCGTCGTCGTCGTCTTCGTCGTCGTCGTCTTCGTCGTCGTCTTCTTCGTCGTCGTCGTCTTCGTCGTCGTCTTCTTTGTCGTCGTCGTCTTCATCGTCGTCTTCTTCGTCGGCGTCTTCTTCGTCGTCGTCGTCTTCTTCGTCGTCGTCTTCTTCGTCGTCGTCGTCTTCGTCGTCGTCTTCTTCGTCGTCGTCGTCTTCGTCGTCGTCGTCTTCGTCGTCGTCGTCTTCGTCGTCGTCGTCTTCGTCGTCGTCGTCTTCGTCGTCGTCGTCTTCATCGTCATCGTCTTCGTCGTCGTGTCTTCGTCGTCGTCGTCTTCGTCGTCGTCGTCTTCGTCGTCGTCGTCTTCATCGTCGTCGTCTTCGTCGTCGTCATTTTCGTCGTCGTCTTCTTCGTCGTCGTCGTCTTCGTCGTCGTCGTCTTCGTCGTCGTCGTCTTCGTCGTCGTCGTCGTCTTCGTCGTTGTCGTCTTCATCGTCGGCTTCTTCGTCGTCGTCGTCTTCGTCGTCGTCGTCTTTGTCGTCGTCTTCTTCGTCGTCGTCGTCTTCGTCGTCGTCGTCTTCGTCGTCGTCTTCTTCGTCGTCGTCGTCTTCGTCGTCGTCATCTTCATCGTCGTCTTCGTCGTCGTCTTCTTCGTCGTCTTCTTCGTCGTCGTCGTCTTCGTCATCTTCTTCTTCGTCGTCTTCTTCGTCGTCGTCGTCTTCGTCGTCTTCTTCGTCTTCGTCGTCTTCTTCTTCTTCGTCGTCTTTTTCGTCATCTTCGTCTTCGTCGTCTTCTTCTTCTTTGTCGTCTTCTTCGTCGTCTTCGTCTTCGTCGTATTTCTTCTTCTTCGTCGTCTTCTTCGTCGTCGTCGTCTTCGTCGTCGTTTTCTTCTTCGTCGTCGTCTTCATCGTCGTCTTCTTCTTTGTCGTCTTCTTCGTCGTCGTCTTCTTCGTCGTCTTATTCTTCGTCGTCTTCTTCTTCGTCGTCGTCTTCTTCGTCGTCGCCTTCTTCGTCGTCTTCCTCTTCGTCGTCGTCTTCTTCGTCGTCTTCTTCGTCGTCGTCTTCTTCGTCGTCGTCTTCTTCATCGTCGTCTTCTTCGTCGTCGTCTTCTTCTTCGTCGTCGTCTTCTTCGTCGTCTTCTTCTTCGTCATCTACTTCTTCGTCGTCGTCTTCTTCGTCGTCGTCTTCTTCATCGTCGTCTTCTTCGTCGTCGTCTTCTTCGTCGTCGTCTTCTTCGTCGTCGTCTTCTTCGTCGTCGTCTTCGTCGTCGTGGTCTTCGTCGTCGTCGTCTTCGTCGTCATGGTCTTCGTCGTCGTCGTCTTCGTCGTCGTCGTCTTCGTCGTCGTCATCTTCGTCGTCGTCGTCTTCGTCGTCGTCTTCTTCGTCGTCGTCGTCTTCGTCGTCGTCTTCTTCGTCGTCGTCTTCTTCGTCGTCGTCTTCTTCGTCGTCGTCTTCTTCGTCGTCGTCTTCGTCGTCGTCTTCTTCGTCGTCGCCGTCTTCGTCTTCGTCTTCTTCGTCGTCGTCTTCTTCGTCGTCGTCGTCTTCATCGTCGTTGTCTTCGTCGTCGTCTTCTTCGTCGTCGTCGTCTTCGTCGTCGTCGTCTTCATCGTCGTCTTCTTCGTCGTCGTCGTCTTCGTCATCGTCGTCTTCGTCGTCGTCGTCTTCGTCGTCGTCGTCTTCGTCGTCGTCGTCTTCGTCGTCGTCGTCTTCGTCGTCGTCTTCTTCGTCGTCGTCTTCTTCGTCGTCGTCGTCTTCGTCGTCGCCGTCTTCGTCTTCGTCTTCTTCGTCGTCGTCTTCTTCGTCGTCGTCGTCTTCGTCGTCGTCGTCTTCGTCGTCGTCTTCTTCGTCGTCGTCGTCTTCGTCGTCGTCGTCTTCGTCGTCGTCGTCTTCGTCGTCGTCGTCTTCGTCGTCGTCGTCTTCGTCGTCGTCGTCTTCGTCGTCGTCGTCTTCGTCGTCGTCGTCTTCGTCGTCGTCTTCTTCGTCGTCGTCTTCTTCGTCGTCGTCGTCTTCGTCGTCGTCTTCTTCGTCGTCGTCTTCTTCGTCGTCGTCGTCTTTGTCGTCGTCGTCTTCGTCGTCGTCTTCTTCGTCGTCGTCGTCTTCGTCGTCGTCGTCTTCGTCGTCGTCTTCTTTGTCGTCGTCGTCTTCATCGTCGTCTTCTTCATCGGCGTCTTCTTCGTCGTCGTCGTCTTCTTCGTCGTCGTCTTCTTCGTCGTCGTCTTCTTCGTCGTCGTCGTCTTCGTCGTCGTCGTCTTCGTCGTCGTCGTCTTCGTCGTCGTCGTCTTCGTCGTCGTCGTCTTCGTCGTCGTCGTCTTCGTCGTCGTCTTCTTTGTCGTCGTCGTCTTCATCGTCGTCTTCTTCGTCGGCGTCTTCTTCGTCGTCGTCGTCTTCTTCGTCGTCGTCGTCTTCGTCGTCGTCTTCTTCGTCGTCGTCGTATTCGTCGTCGTCTTCTTCGTCGTCGTCGTCTTCATCGTCGTCGTCTTCATCATCGTCTTCTTCGTCGTCGTCGTCTTCGGCGTCGTCGTCTTCGTCGTCGTCTTCTTTGTCGTCGTCGTCTTCATCGTCGTCTTCTTCGTCGGCGTCTTCTTCGTCGTCGTCGTCTTCTTCGTCGTCGTCTTCTTCGTCGTCGTCGTCTTCGTCGTCGTCTTCTTCGTCATCGTCTTCTTCGTCGTCTTCGTCGTCGTCTTCTTCGTCGTCGTCTTCTTCGTCGTCGTCGTCTTCGTCGTCGTCTTCTTCGTCGTCGTCTTCTTCATCGTCGTCGTCTTCGTCGTCGTCTTCTTCGTCGTCGTCTTCTTCGTCGTCGTCGTCTTCGTCGTCGTCTTCTTCGTCGTCGTCTTCTTCGTCGTCGTCGTCTCCGTCGTCGTCTTCTTCGTCGTCGTCGTCTTCGTCGTCGTCGTCGTCTTCGTCATCGTCGTCTTCGTCGTCGTCGTCTTCGTCGTCGTCGTCTTCGTCGTCGTCGTCTTCGACGTCGTCGTCTTCGTCTTCGTCGTCGTCGTCGTCGTCGTCTTCTTCGTCGTCTTCCTCTTCGTCGTCGTCTTCTTCATCGTCGTCTTCTTCGTCGTCGTCTTCTTCGTCGTCGTCTTCTTCGTCGTCGTCTTCTTCGTCGTCGTCTTCTTCGTCGTCGTCTTCTTCGTCGTCGTCTCCTTCGTCGTCGTCTTCGTCGTCGTCGTCTTCGTCGTCGTCGTCTTCGTCCTCGTCGTCTTCGTCGTCGTCGTCTTCGTCGTCGTCTTCTTCGTCGTCGTCGTCTTTGTCGGCGTCGTCTTCGTCGTCGTCTTCTTCGTCGTCGTCGTCTTCGTCGTCGTCATCTTCATCGTCGTCTTCGTCGTCGTCTTCTTCGTCGTCTTCTTCGTCGTCATCGTCTTCGTCATCTTCTTCTTCGTCGTCTTCTTTGTCGTCGTCGTCTTCGTCGTCTTCTTCGTCTTCGTCGTCTTCTTCTTCTTCGTCGTCTTTTTCGTCGTCTTCGTCTTCGTCTTCTTCTTCTTCGTCGTCTTTTTCGTCATCTTCATCTTCATCGTCTTCTTCTTCTTCGTCGTCTTCTTCGTCGTCTTCGTCTTCGTCGTCTTCTTCTTCTTCGTCGTCTTCTTCGTTGTCGTCGTCTTCGTCGTCGTTTTCTTCTTCGTCGTCGTCTTCATCGTCGTCTTCTTCTTCGTCGTCTTCTTCTTCGTCGTCGTCTTCTTCGTCGTCTTATTCTTCGTCGGCTTCTTCTTCGTCGTCGTCTTCTTGGTCGTCGTCTTCTTCGTCGTCTTCCTCTTCGTCGTCGTCTTCTTCGTCGTCTTCTTCGTCGTCGTCTTCTTCGTCGTCGTCTTCTTCGTCGTCGTCTTCTTCGTCGTCGTCTTCTTCTTCGTCGTCGTCTTCTTCGTCGTCTTCTTCTTCGTCATCTACTTCTTCGTCGTCGTCTTCTTCGTCGTCTTCTTCTTCGTCGTCTTCTTCTTCGTCGTCGTCTTCTTCGTCGTCTTCTTCGTCGTCGTCTTCTTCGTCGTCGTCTTCTTCGTCGTCGTCTTCTTCGTCGTCGTTTTCTTCGTCGTCGTCTTCTTCGTCGTCGTCTTCTTCGTCGTCGTCTTCTTCGTCGTCGTCTTCGTCGTCGTGGTCTTCGTCGTCGTCGTCTTCGTCGTCGTCGTCTTCGTCGTCGTCGTCTTCGTCGTCGTCGTCTTCGTCGTCGTCTTCTTCGTCGTCGTCGTCTTCGTCGTCGTCTTCTTCGTCGTCGTCTTCTTCATCGTCGTCTTCTTCGTCGTTGTCTTCTTCGTCGTCGTCGTCTTCGTCGTCGTCTTCTTCGTCGTCGTCGTCTTCGTCTTCGTCTTCTTCGTCGTCGTCTTCTTCGTCGTCGTCGTCTTCGTCGTCGTTGTCTTCGTCGTCGTCTTCTTCGTCGTCGTCATCTTCGTCGTCGTCGTCTTCATCGTCGTCTTCTTCGTCGTCGTCGTCTTCGTCGTCGTCGTCTTCGTCGTCGTCTTCTTCGTCGAAGTCGTCTTCGTCGTCGTCGTCTTCGTCGTCGTCTTCTTCGTCGTCGTCTTCTTCGTCGTCGTCGTCTTCTTCGTCATCTTCTTCGTCGTCGTGTTCTTCGTCGTCGTCGTCTTTGTCGTCGTCGTCTTCGTCGTCGTCTTCTTCGTCGTCGTCGTCTTCGTCGTCGTCGTCTTCGTCGTCGTCTTCTTTGTCGTCGTCGTCTTCATCGTCGTCTTCTTCATCGGCGTCTTCTTCGTCGTCGTCGTCTTCTTCGTCGTCGTCTTCTTCGTCGTCGTCGTCTTCGTCGTCGTCATCTTCGTCGTCGTCGTCTTCGTCGTCGTCGTCTTCGTCGTCGTCGTCTTCATCGTCATCGTCTTCGTCGTCGTCTTCGTCGTCGTCGTCTTCGTCGTCGTCGTCTTCGTCATCGTCGTCTTCGTCGTCGTCTTCTTCGTCGTCGTCGTCTTCGTCGTCGTCGTCTTCGTCGTCGTCTTCTTCGTCGTCGTCGTCTTCGTCGTCGTCTTCTTCGTCGTCGTCGTCTTCGTCGTCGTCGTCTTCGTCGTCGTCTTCTTCGTCGTCGTCGTCGTCGTCGTCGTCTTCTTCGTCGTCGTCGTTGTCGTCGTCGTCGTCGTCTTCGTCGTCGTCTTCTTCGTCGTCGTCGTCTTCATCGTCGTCGTCTTCATCGTCGTCGTCTTCGTCGTCGTCTTCTTCGTCGTCGTCGTCTTCGTCGTCGTCTTCTTCATCGTCGTCTTTGTCGTCGTCGTCTTCGTCGTCGTCGTCTTCGTCGTCGTCTTCGTCGTCGTCTTCGTCGTCGTCTTCTTCGTCATCTTCTTCGTCGTCGTCGTCTTCGTCGTCTTCTTCTTTGTCGTCTTCGTCGTCGTCGTCTTCGTCGTCTTCTTCGTCTTCGTCGTCTTCTTCTTCTTCGTCGTCTTTTTCGTCGTCTTCGTCTTCGTCGTCTTCTTCTTCTTCGTCGTCTTCTTCATCGTCTTCATCTTCATCGTCTTCTTCTTCTTCGTCGTCTTCTTCGTCGTCTTCATCTTCGTCGTCTTCTTCTTCTTCGTCGTCTTCTTTGTCGTCGTTGTCTTCATCGTCTTATTCTTCTTCGTCGTCGTCTTCGTCGTCGTCGTCTTCGTCGTCATCTTCTTCTTCATCGTCGTCTTCGTCGTCTTCGTCTTCGTCGTCGTCTTCTTCTTCGTCGTCGTCTTCATCGTCGTCTTCTTCTTCGTCGTCTTCTTCTTCGTCGTCGTCTTCTTCGTCGTCTTATTCTTCGTCGTCTTCTTCTTCGTCGTCGTCTTCTTTGTCGTTGTCTTCTTCGTCGTCTTCCTCTTCGTCGTCGTCTTCTTCGTCGTCTTCTTCGTCGGCGTCTTCTTCGTCGTCGTCTTCTTCGTCGTCGTCTTCTTCGTCGTCGTCTTCTTCTTCGTCGTCGTCTTCTTCGTCGTCTTCTTCTTCGTCGTCTACTTCTTCGTCGTCGTCTTCTTCGTCGTCTTCTTCTTCGTCGTCTTCTTCTTCGTCGTCATCTTCTTCATCGTCTTCTTCGTCGTCGTCTTCTTCGTCGTCGTCTTCTTCGTCGTCTTCTTCTTCGTCGTCGTCTTCTTCGTCGTCGTCTTCTTCGTCGTCGTCTTCTTCGTAGTCGTCTTCTTCGTCGTCGTCTTCATCGTCGTCGTCTTCATCATCGTCTTCTTCGTCGTCGTCGTCTTCGGCGTCGTCGTCTTCGTCGTCGTCTTCTTTGTCGTCGTCGTCTTCATCGTCGTCTTCTTCGTCGGCGTCTTCTTCGTCGTCGTCGTCTTCTTCGTCGTCGTCTTCTTCGTCGTCGTCGTCTTCGTCGTCGTCTTCTTCGTCATCGTCTTCTTCGTCGTCTTCGTCGTCGTCTTCTTCGTCGTCGTCTTCTTCGTCGTCGTCGTCTTCGTCGTCGTCTTCTTCGTCGTCGTCTTCTTCATCGTCGTCGTCTTCGTCGTCGTCTTCTTCGTCGTCGTCTTCTTCGTCGTCGTCGTCTTCGTCGTCGTCTTCTTCGTCGTCGTCTTCTTCGTCGTCGTCGTCTCCGTCGTCGTCTTCTTCGTCGTCGTCGTCTTCGTCGTCGTCGTCGTCTTCGTCATCGTCGTCTTCGTCGTCGTCGTCTTCGTCGTCGTCGTCTTCGTCGTCGTCGTCTTCGACGTCGTCGTCTTCGTCTTCGTCGTCGTCGTCGTCGTCGTCTTCTTCGTCGTCTTCCTCTTCGTCGTCGTCTTCTTCATCGTCGTCTTCTTCGTCGTCGTCTTCTTCGTCGTCGTCTTCTTCGTCGTCGTCTTCTTCGTCGTCGTCTTCTTCGTCGTCGTCTTCTTCGTCGTCGTCTCCTTCGTCGTCGTCTTCGTCGTCGTCGTCTTCGTCGTCGTCGTCTTCGTCCTCGTCGTCTTCGTCGTCGTCGTCTTCGTCGTCGTCTTCTTCGTCGTCGTCGTCTTTGTCGGCGTCGTCTTCGTCGTCGTCTTCTTCGTCGTCGTCGTCTTCGTCGTCGTCATCTTCATCGTCGTCTTCGTCGTCGTCTTCTTCGTCGTCTTCTTCGTCGTCATCGTCTTCGTCATCTTCTTCTTCGTCGTCTTCTTTGTCGTCGTCGTCTTCGTCGTCTTCTTCGTCTTCGTCGTCTTCTTCTTCTTCGTCGTCTTTTTCGTCGTCTTCGTCTTCGTCTTCTTCTTCTTCGTCGTCTTTTTCGTCATCTTCATCTTCATCGTCTTCTTCTTCTTCGTCGTCTTCTTCGTCGTCTTCGTCTTCGTCGTCTTCTTCTTCTTCGTCGTCTTCTTCGTTGTCGTCGTCTTCGTCGTCGTTTTCTTCTTCGTCGTCGTCTTCATCGTCGTCTTCTTCTTCGTCGTCTTCTTCTTCGTCGTCGTCTTCTTCGTCGTCTTATTCTTCGTCGGCTTCTTCTTCGTCGTCGTCTTCTTGGTCGTCGTCTTCTTCGTCGTCTTCCTCTTCGTCGTCGTCTTCTTCGTCGTCTTCTTCGTCGTCGTCTTCTTCGTCGTCGTCTTCTTCGTCGTCGTCTTCTTCGTCGTCGTCTTCTTCTTCGTCGTCGTCTTCTTCGTCGTCTTCTTCTTCGTCATCTACTTCTTCGTCGTCGTCTTCTTCGTCGTCTTCTTCTTCGTCGTCTTCTTCTTCGTCGTCGTCTTCTTCGTCGTCTTCTTCGTCGTCGTCTTCTTCGTCGTCGTCTTCTTCGTCGTCGTCTTCTTCGTCGTCGTTTTCTTCGTCGTCGTCTTCTTCGTCGTCGTCTTCTTCGTCGTCGTCTTCTTCGTCGTCGTCTTCGTCGTCGTGGTCTTCGTCGTCGTCGTCTTCGTCGTCGTCGTCTTCGTCGTCGTCGTCTTCGTCGTCGTCGTCTTCGTCGTCGTCTTCTTCGTCGTCGTCGTCTTCGTCGTCGTCTTCTTCGTCGTCGTCTTCTTCATCGTCGTCTTCTTCGTCGTTGTCTTCTTCGTCGTCGTCGTCTTCGTCGTCGTCTTCTTCGTCGTCGTCGTCTTCGTCTTCGTCTTCTTCGTCGTCGTCTTCTTCGTCGTCGTCGTCTTCGTCGTCGTCGTCTTCGTCGTCGTCTTCTTCGTCGTCGTCATCTTCGTCGTCGTCGTCTTCATCGTCGTCTTCTTCGTCGTCGTCGTCTTCGTCGTCGTCGTCTTCGTCGTCGTCTTCTTCGTCGAAGTCGTCTTCGTCGTCGTCGTCTTCGTCGTCATCTTCTTCGTCGTCGTCTTCTTCGTCGTCGTCGTCTTCTTCGTCATCTTCTTCGTCGTCGTGTTCTTCGTCGTCATCGTCTTTGTCGTCGTCGTCTTCGTCGTCGTCTTCTTCGTCGTCGTCGTCTTCGTCGTCGTCGTCTTCGTCGTCGTCTTCTTTGTCGTCGTCGTCTTCATCGTCGTCTTCTTCATCGGCGTCTTCTTCGTCGTCGTCGTCTTCTTCGTCGTCGTCTTCTTCGTCGTCGTCGTCTTCGTCGTCGTCATCTTCGTCGTCGTCGTCTTCGTCGTCGTCGTCTTCGTCGTCGTCGTCTTCATCGTCATCGTCTTCGTCGTCGTCTTCGTCGTCGTCGTCTTCGTCGTCGTCGTCTTCGTCATCGTCGTCTTCGTCGTCGTCTTCTTCGTCGTCGTCGTCTTCGTCGTCGTCGTCTTCGTCGTCGTCTTCTTCGTCGTCGTCGTCTTCGTCGTCGTTTTCTTCGTCGTCGTCGTCTTCGTCGTCGTCGTCTTCGTCGTCGTCTTCTTCGTCGTCGTCGTCGTCGTCGTCGTCTTCTTCGTCGTCGTCGTTGTCGTCGTCGTCGTCGTCTTCGTCGTCGTCTTCTTCGTCGTCGTCGTCTTCATCGTCGTCGTCTTCATCGTCGTCGTCTTCGTCGTCGTCTTCTTCGTCGTCGTCGTCTTCGTCGTCGTCTTCTTCATCGTCGTCTTTGTCGTCGTCGTCTTCGTCGTCGTCGTCTTCGTCGTCGTCTTCGTCGTCGTCTTCGTCGTCGTCTTCTTCGTCATCTTCTTCGTCGTCGTCGTCTTCGTCGTCTTCTTCTTTGTCGTCTTCGTCGTCGTCGTCTTCGTCGTCTTCTTCGTCTTCGTCGTCTTCTTCTTCTTCGTCGTCTTTTTCGTCGTCTTCGTCTTCGTCGTCTTCTTCTTCTTCGTCGTCTTCTTCATCGTCTTCATCTTCATCGTCTTCTTCTTCTTCGTCGTCTTCTTCGTCGTCTTCATCTTCGTCGTCTTCTTCTTCTTCGTCGTCTTCTTTGTCGTCGTTGTCTTCATCGTCTTATTCTTCTTCGTCGTCGTCTTCGTCGTCGTCGTCTTCGTCGTCATCTTCTTCTTCATCGTCGTCTTCGTCGTCTTCGTCTTCGTCGTCGTCTTCTTCTTCGTCGTCGTCTTCATCGTCGTCTTCTTCTTCGTCGTCTTCTTCTTCGTCGTCGTCTTCTTCGTCGTCTTATTCTTCGTCGTCTTCTTCTTCGTCGTCGTCTTCTTTGTCGTTGTCTTCTTCGTCGTCTTCCTCTTCGTCGTCGTCTTCTTCGTCGTCTTCTTCGTCGGCGTCTTCTTCGTCGTCGTCTTCTTCGTCGTCGTCTTCTTCGTCGTCGTCTTCTTCTTCGTCGTCGTCTTCTTCGTCGTCTTCTTCTTCGTCGTCTACTTCTTCGTCGTCGTCTTCTTCGTCGTCTTCTTCTTCGTCGTCTTCTTCTTCGTCGTCATCTTCTTCATCGTCTTCTTCGTCGTCGTCTTCTTCGTCGTCGTCTTCTTCGTCGTCTTCTTCTTCGTCGTCGTCTTCTTCGTCGTCGTCTTCTTCGTCGTCGTCTTCTTCGTAGTCGTCTTCTTCGTCGTTGTCTTCTTCGTCGTCGTCTTCGTCGTCGTGGTCTTCGTCGTCGTCGTCTTCGTCGTCGTCGTCTTCGTCGTCGTCGTCTTCGTCGTCGTCGTCTTCGTCGTCGTCTTCTTCGTCGTCGTCGTCTTCGTCGTCGTCTTCTTCGTCGTCGTCTTCTTCGTCGTCGTCTTCTTCGTCGTCGTCTTCTTCGTCGTCGTCGTCTTCGTCGTCGTCTTCTCCGTCGTCGTCTTCGTCTTCGTCTTCTTCGTCGTCGTCTTCTTCGTCGTCGTCGTCTTCGTCGTCGTCGTCTTCGTCGTCGTCGTCTTCGTCGTCGTCTTCTTCGTCGTCGTCGTCTTCGTCGTCGTCTTCTTCGTCGTCGTCGTCTTCGTCGTCGTCGTCTTCGTCGTCGTCTTCTTCGTCGTCGTCGTCTTCGTCGTCGTCGTCTTCGTCGTCGTCGTCTTCGTCGTCGTCTTCTTCGTCGTCGTCGTCTTCGTCGTCGTCGTCTTCGTCGTCGTCGTCTTCGTCGTCGTCGTATTCGTCATCGTCGTCTTCGTCGTCGTATTCTTCGTCGTCGTCGTCTTCGTCGTCGTCGTCTTCGTCGTCATCGTCTTCATCGTCCTCTTCTTCGTCGTCGTCGTCTTCGTCGTCGTCGTCTTCGTCGTCATCGTCTTCGTCGTCGTCTTCGTCGTCGTCGTCTTCGTCGTCGTCGTCTTCGTCATCGTCGTCTTCGTCGTCGTCTTCTTCGTCGTCGTCGTCTTCGTCGTCGTCGTCTTCGTCGTCGTCTTCTTCGTCGTCGTCGTCTTCGTCGTCGTCTTCTTCGTCGTCGTCGTCTTCGTCGTCGTCGTCTTCGTCGTCGTCTTCTTCGTCGTCGTCGTCGTCGTCGTCGTCTTCTTCGTCGTCGTCGTTGTCGTCGTCGTCGTCGTCTTCGTCGTCGTCTTCTTCGTCGTCGTCGTCTTCATCGTCGTCGTCTTCATCGTCGTCGTCTTCGTCGTCGTCTTCTTCGTCGTCGTCGTCTTCGTCGTCGTCTTCTTCGTCGTCGTCTTCGTCGTCGTCGTCTTCGTCGTCGTCGTCTTCGTCGTCGTCTTCGTCGTCGTCTTCGTCGTCGTCTTCTTCGTCATCTTCTTCGTCGTCGTCGTCTTCGTCGTCTTCTTCTTTGTCGTCTTCGTCGTCGTCGTCTTCGTCGTCTTCTTCGTCTTCGTCGTCTTCTTCTTCTTCGTCGTCTTTTTCGTCGTCTTTGTCTTCGTCGTCTTCTTCTTCTTCGTCGTCTTCTTCATCGTCTTCATCTTCATCGTCTTCTTCTTCTTCGTCGTCTTCTTCGTCGTCTTCGTCTTCGTCGTCTTCTTCTTCTTCATCGTCTTCTTCGTCGTCGTTGTCTTCGTCGTCTTATTCTTCTTCGTCGTCGTCTTCGTCGTCGTCGTCTTCGTCGTCATCTTCTTCTTCATCGTCGTCTTCGTCGTCTTCGTCTTCGTCGTCGTCTTCTTCTTCGTCGTCGTCTTCATCGTCGTCTTCTTCTTCGTCGTCTTCTTCTTCGTCGTCGTCTTCTTCGTCGTCTTATTCTTCGTCGTCTTCTTCTTCGTCGTCGTCTTCTTTGTCGTCGTCTTCTTCGTCGTCTTCCTCTTCGTCGTCGTCTTCTTCGTCATCTTCTTCGTCGGCG
>JAXLNO010000261.1:0-76918 GCA_038087875.1 Malacoraja senta | reverse complement strand
ACTCAATAGTTCAGCAGCATCTCTGGGCAAAATATGTAGGTAGCGTTTTGGGTTGGGACCCATCTTCAGACTGAGAGATAGGGTGGAGGGAAACTAGAGGTCTGAAAAGGTTCAGAACAAATCAGAGCACCAATGACCCAGGAAAGGAGCAGCCTATAATGGTCCATTGTTGCCAGTGGAGGTGGTGATAACGAAGGGATACAGGCAGGGAAACTAGCAGGACTAGGATGGGGGAGGATGGAGAGAGAGGGAATGCAAGGGTTACTTGAAATTAGAAAAATCCATATTTATACCACTGTATAGATCTGTATAGATCTGTATAGATAGAGTTTCCATACTTCTTGGCGTTTTCTGCTTGCAGTCGGGCAACCCTATACATTTGAACAACATCGGTCTTCTTATGAAAAACTCTGAATCATGGTCCTCAACAGATTCCTCCAAGGCAGTAGGTAGCCTTAAACTGTTGCACTAAATTTCTTGCACCTCGCACTTGACTGAGGCTCACTATTACTTGGTATCTCTCTCAATGCCACATTGATTCACACCTCTGGTTGCTGATCCCTAACCTGGCAGCTACTTTGGGATGTCTTCAACATCACCATCCTCCTCATTCCACAATCTCCTTGTGCACCATAACCTCCTCCACCTTCTCCAGCTCTTCCTGGGACTGGAAGGCTTCCCTAGCAAATTTCAAATTGGTTCAAATTGCTACCTATGTATTTCTTCTTGCTATGAGGAGTATTCTGCTCCATAGGGAGTGTTTCTGGGCTTGGAAGGGCTGCTGAACCATCATATCACCAACTAGAGAGCGTTTATGACCTATCATTTGACTCGTTGGAGACTCTCAGACTATCTTTAATCAGACTTTTCTGGACTTTATCTTGCACTTAACGTTATTCCCTTCATCCTGTATCTGAACACTGTGGGTGGGTTGGATTGTATCATGTATGGGTTTTCTGCTATCTAACCTCTCCCATTTGGGTGGCTCCTAATTCCTGTCAGGATTTGGCTAAAGGGAACAAAAGGATTCAATAAGAATATAATTGTCATATATTTATCGATAGGGGCAAGAGGAATCTCATGGGGAGCTGTGGGGTGGAGTTGTGTGGACGTTGGTGGGGGTGGTTGGGTCTAGGAAAGGGTAGGATTATTTGAGAGGAAGGTCGCGTTGACCTGCAGGCATTTACTCACTTAATTGCCAGCGAGTTTAGGCCTCTAATTCCTGGGCCCATTCACTGGCCAGCTCTTGAGTGAATTTCCCATCTGAGTTCTGCGGCCAGACTGCACAGAGACAACAATGAGGCAGGAACATCCCGATACACCCCAGGGTTGATCCTGGGGAAGAATGGTTAGGATAACTACTTTTTTTACATTTTTGTACGTTGTAGTGAGTTTATTCATTCTTACCTCTTTAAAATCTTACACAACCTTTTAAGTTTTTGAACTTTTTTCTTTTTTGTTGTTGGAGTGAAGCACGTTGAGTTTAGTTTAGTTTAGAGGTGCAGCATGGAAACAGGCCCTTCGGCCCACCGACTCTGCGTCAACCAGCGATCACTGCATACACTAGCACTATCCTACACATGAGGTACAATTTTCAATTTTCACTCTAGTCAATTAATCTACAAACCTTTGGAGTGTAGGAGGAAACCACAGAAAACTCACATGATCACAGGGAGAATGTATAAACTCTGTACAGACAGCACCCATAGTCAGGATCAAACCCAGGTCTCTGCCACTGCGCCACTGTGCCACCCTTTATACCTCTTTAAAGTCTTCCATATCTTTGTACATTTTAAAATTACTTTTCAATATATTAATTGGAGTGGAGCACGCATTGAAATCAGAAACAGTTCAAGAAGAATTACTTACTGGCAGATGTGGTTGATAGGAGGAACAATATATTTGGTCAGAGTTCTTTGAGGGACATTAGAATATAATGATTTCACTACCAATTTAATGCTTCAACTTCTATTGTTAGCATTCGGGCATCCTGTTTTCTTCTGAATATTCAAAATAGTTTTTCTCTGTTCCAACATTTTCTTCATATATTAATAATCTTTTAAATGAAAGAAACATCTTAATATATTTTATTTCAAAATCATTTCACTAGATCAATATTTTATCTTTGAGTTTATTACTGTAATATTTTTTGAAAGAAATAAGTATGTTTAATTGTACACAAAAGGACACAAAGTGCTGGAGTAACTCAAGGGAACAGGCAGCATCTCTGGAGAACATGAATAGGTGGCGTTTCGAGTCAGGACCCTTCCCCACACTGATGAAGGATCCTGACCCAGAATGCCACCTATCCATGTTCTCCTGTGATGCTGCCTGACACGCTGAGTTACCCCAGCACTTTGTGTTATTTTGTGTAAACCAGCATCTGCAGTTCCTTGTAAAGTTCTATGTTAAGGTGTACCCTGTTGAGCTATTCATTATTAATAAACCTCAAGAGATTCCCAAAAGTACACTCATTCTAAACTACAGAGATTCAGCATCTCCAAACTGATGGGTGGAAATTCCTAGCAGCTCTTCATTGCATCCTATGCTGTACTTATCTATTTGAGATGGTGAGTAGAATTGAACATGATACTCCAAGTACAGTCTGATCAATCCACTGTCAAATCTTAGTATCCCTTCAGAGGCTTGACTATATATTTCAACACACTATTTGCTTTTTCAGTTCTCTCTCCACATTGCCGAGAAATTGAAAGTGTTACAAATACAACCCCCCCCCCCCCCCCCGATATCAGTGTGAAGAAGGATTTTGACCCAAAACATCGCCTATTCATTCTCTCCATAGATGCTGCCTCACCCATTGAGTTTCTCCAGCATTTTTTGTCTACCCTCATCCAAATTTGAAGGTTTTTTTACATCAACACCATTTGTTGCGTGTAATCTACAATTATTTGACCATCATACACAACTGAAATAATCATGGATAGGTTGAATTAAAATGGTATCATTACAGGTTTTAAGGAAGTGTATTTGGGCATCAGTGGTAAGAATGGCCATGGTTCCACAGACCTGGCTTCTTTTAACACTTGAACAACGGCATCTTTCTTGGGGATATGTTCCAAAATGCCAAGATGTGGTGAGTTCCACTGTCAACCCACTCAGTGATAATAGAAAAATGGCAATATTCGTCCACATGAAGCTGATATGTATGCTGGAGAGGCATAGGAACATGTATCATTCTACCATTATCCTCAGTCATAGAGTCATAGAGTCATACAGCGTGAAAACAGACCCTTCGACCCAACTTGCCAACCAATATGCCCCATCTACACTAGACCCACCTGTGTGCACTTGGCCCGTAACCCTCTAACCCTATCCTATCCATGTGCCTGTCCACATTCTCCTTAAATGCTATGATAGTACCTGCCTCCCTCAATTAGCTCCTCAGGCAGATCATTCCATATACGTTTGTCACTTTGTAAAAAGGTTATCCCTCTGGTTCCTATTAAATCCTTCCCACCCTCACCTAAACCTATGACCTCTGGTTCTCGGTTCTTCAACTCTGGGGAAAAGACTGCGCTTACCTGATCTATTCCTCTCATGATTGTATACTCTTCTAAAAGATCACCCTTTCTACTGCACTCCAAGGATTAAAGTCCTGGCCTACTCAACCTGTCCCTGTAGCTTCGGCCTTTGTGCCCTGGCAACATCCTCATAAATCTTCCGCGCGCCCTTTCCAGCTTAACAACATCTTTCCTACAACATTGTTCTTTCTTTTTTTTGTTACATTTGGCTCAGCCTCAGTATTTTCTTATCTGTTGCAGGGTGTGCCTGCAAGCATGTTCACTTGAGTATACACATTGAAATATCAAAAAAAAGATTCAATGGACCACACTTGCGTCAGGCCATACGTTATGTTCGGTTCTTACTTGCCGCATCCCCATTACGACCATCTTCCTCTATACCAAATTTGACTTTAATTATGGCACACAGTCAACTTCTGGAAGGAGGCAGATTCCACATTAATAACTCAAGTCTGAGAGTTAAAATCTTCTAATCTGCACGACTGACTGGGTCTGGTCAGTTCACTGACTGCTTCATCTTACATGCTCAGCACCTTTCATCACAAGTTAAAATCAGTCCTTTTCTGTTTCTGCACCAAATGGACTCAATGTATCCAGTGCATATAAACACATAAATATCCAAGGTCAAATCATCAATCAATTCAACTGCCCTGTATAAAATACATGAGTGCTGTTACAATTTGGTGTAACAATAGGGGTCCTTCCCTCCCACAGAATAAGCCTCCATAGCAGAATAGTGAAGATAGTGACAAACAGATTGAACCTACATAGAATAAACATTGCTCCCTGTTGCCTTTCTATTCTTTGATGAATGTTTTGCTGTAGAGCTCCTTTGAAATAACATTTGCTACTCATGCATGATGGATTCAGTGTGTTTGCTATCATCTTTGCAATAACGAGCATTCTGTTGTAGAAACTACAAGCTTCACTGGTTTATTTCTGATCAGTTTCTGACCTAATAGCATTTTTAAAGAGATGAGACAGGGATTTGTGCTGATACCCAATCTTTAGCAATGACATCAATTTGCCGTGGAACCTGTAGGGGAGTCGGTCTGGGGGGCACAGTGCTGTCCTTAGGGGTGGGATAAAATATTGGTTACATCTAGCTATGCAAATTATTTTTTATCCAATACTACATGTTTTATAAAACACGTTCACACTTTCTAACTTTCTTTCTGCAGTTGAAGGCTCAGGGATATGACAAGAGATTTTCCTGTGCTTAAGCACGTACTGTGAAGGAACATTCCCAAATTAACTTTCTTTCATGGAAATGGAAGATGAGCAATATGTCGGTGGGGGCGCTGCAAGCCGGCGCCCTGTCAGCAGCGTGTTCGTTTTTTCAACTTTTTATTTTTTTTTAGTATTTTTAAAGTATGTTTTTAATGTTTCTTTGTGTGTCTTGTGTGGGGGGTGGTGCGGGGGGGTAAGGGGGAAACCGTTTCGGTCGTCTTCCCCACGGAGAGGCGACTTTTTCCAGGTCGCCTCCCCCGTGGCCTAACAGCAAGGATCGGTGCAGCCTTTCCCGGAAACGCGCCCGGGGCTTCAGCAGCGGGCACAGCGCGGACTTTCGGCGTGGAGCAGGCGAGCCCTCGCTGGGGCTCGCCGGAGGGGAGCGCTCCGTTTCGCTGGCCCGCGGCAGCCGGCAGCCGGAAGCCGCGGTCTGCAGAGCTCCAGCTGGCGCGGCGTCCGCAGCC
Source organism: Malacoraja senta (assembly GCA_038087875.1). Lineage (NCBI taxonomy): Eukaryota > Metazoa > Chordata > Chondrichthyes > Rajiformes > Rajidae > Malacoraja > Malacoraja senta. Next base: position 71,682 of record JAXLNO010000261.1, on the reverse strand, counting down.
CGGGATCCCTCGTGGGGGACCCGGGAGAAGAAGAAGCCACCACTGCCGGCCCGCGGCCTACTTCTACCGCGGGCCCGGCGTGGACTTACCATCGTACCCCTGGAGGGGAGCTTCTACCGCCGGTCTGCAGTGCTTCTGGCTGCGGCAGGGACTTTAAATCTTCGACCGCCGGCCTGCGGTCTACACCATCTTGAAGCCGCGGTCTCCGGTGGGGAGGCACCCATTCAGGACTTATCTGGACTTACCTTGTCTAAACATCTGGACGCCCGCAGCTTATATTCACAAGTTCTGTTCTATATACATATTTTTTATGTATAGAAGTTGGGAGGTCAGGTTGTAGTTGTCTCAGACGTTGGTGAGGCCACATTTAGAGTATAGTGTTCAGTTCTGGGCACCGTCGTATAGGAAAGATGTTGTGAAGCTGGACGGGTACAGAGAAGATTTACGAGGATGTTGCCTTGAACAATGGAACAAGGTGAATCTGAATGATGAATTAAATCTGAATTATCCAACAATATCCACCTGTGGGGTCATGATGAGTTCTTGCTAACATCAGAGAAACCAAATGCAGACTGTGTCACCGCATTGCAGGACACCTGCGCTCAGTCCAAAGGGATGACCCTGAGATTCCGATTGCCTGTGCCTTTAGTCCTGCAACCCACTCCCACTGCACCCTCAGTGTTCACCACTGCACACTGTGAACACAAGGAGCACCATCTCATCTCTGGCAATGGCATGTTCAGGCACACATATTCAAGTCAGAGATTTCAGATGACTGGTCTCTTTTTATTCTCTCCGTACGTAATGCTGGATATTTTAGGTGTAATATATTCCTTTGTTTCTTTATCTTTCCATTTCAAGCAGCCAGAATTTAAATGTATTGGTTACCTTGGCGATTCTAGACTGAAGAAGGGTCTCGGCCCGAAACGTTGCCTATTTCCTTCGCTCCATAGATGCTGCTGCACCCGCTGAGTTTCTCCAGCATTTTTGTGTACCATAGACATTACCACAGTCCTCTCCACCTCTCACACCCCCCAACCTAAAACATACTCGTCTCATTTTTCGAGCTCTGACACAGGCAGGTGCCTGAATTTCTGACTCAGTCTCTCACTTTATGCATTCTCCAGACCTGCTGACTTCTTCCAGCATTTCCTGTTTTGGCCGAAAGTGAGGGGAAGGGTGGGAGCTGGGTCTGGCACAATCTATCGAGGTTTTGATTCATGAGAAAGTGACACCATAACCAAACAAAAACCTATCAATCTGAGTTAGGGAGTCAGTGCAGGTTTCCACTAATTCTCAGCATGAAGTGACTAGTGATTTAATTCTTATATTATGATTGATTGAGATAAAACTTAACATTGTGTCATAAAGAGGTGACAGTGAGCCAGTGGCCTTCTCTACTTATTTCAATGTTTACTTTAAATGTAATCAAAGCTGAAACTTGTTCTAATGTGGCTGGCAGTTCTCTCGGGGGCTGCTGGTGACTGTGGGTGGTGAATCTGTAGAATTCTTTGCCACAGAAGGCTGTGGAGTCCGTCAATGGATATTTTAAGGCAGATTATTGATTAGTACAGGTATCTTGGGGGTTACGGGGAGAAGGCAGGAGAATGGGGTTAGGAGGGAGAGATAGATCAGCCATGATTGAATGGCGGAGTAGACTTGACTAGACTAATTCTGCTCCAATCAGTTATGACCTTATGACCCCTGCCACATATAACAGCTTTTTTCTGACTTTTGCACCTATTCACTCCAATGTGGTAATCAGCAGTGATTTGGTCTGATGAGGGTGAATGGCATTGATGCTGAGCCATGGCCATTTAAATGGACTTACTGACCTTGACTGGAAATGCATTGTAAATGTCTTGTTTTTTATATGTTACTTTCTGGAGTCATATCTTTATGTTTTTAATTAAGTTCTATTAGTTCATGTTGGTTTTAAGTAAATTTACTATTTTACATTTTTAAAATAATTATATAAATCTAAATGAACTATTTTTAGATGACTGATGATCAGAAATATTTTAAAATAGTTAATGGAGAGTCATAGAGCCACACAGGATGGGAACAGGCCCTGCAGCCAAATGTTCCCTCACCGACCAAGTTGCCCATCTACACTCGTAGATTTGGATTCTAAACCTTTTCTATCCTTAACAGATATCCAGTTGAATGGATTTTGCCAGCAGTTAGTTGTAAACAAGCCTTCAGAATGTTCTAAGTTTGGAGGTCCAAGGATCAATCACCTGGGCCTCATTACCGCTTGAGAAAGGCCTGTACCACTTAAGCGATTTTTTTCGGCGACTTGCCGGTACCCGTCATCGTCACAGCAGGTCGCCGAAAATGTTTAAAATGTTGAAAATCCATCAGCGAAAGCAGTACAACTCTTTGGGCCACTACTCATGACCAAACAGGCATTACCCCGCGACATGTCACTACCAACTCTTCAATGAAGATAGGCGTGGGAGCATCAGATTTTGCCTTATAAAATCAACCATTACCCCCTTGGTCTTGATGACGTTGAGAGCAAGATTGTTGCTCTGGCCCGATTCAATCAGATTTTCAATCTCCCTCTGATACTCTGACCGATCATTACCCGTTATTCGTCCAACAATGGTGGTATTGTTAGAAAATTTACAGATGGCATTGGAACTGTGTCTGGCTACACAGTCATGGGTATTGAGGGAGTCATCCAATCTCTTGCTACCAATGGAGTCTATGAGTTGCCAAATTTAGCAGAGGAGGAAGAGTAGTCAGGAAGGCAACTAACATAATCCAAATCTTCTGATCCCCATTTATGTTAGCATTTATGTATTTTGTTTCAATTCCTTGCCAAGAATTTTACTTCGGAGTCACGTGAGTGACTACGTGAAGAACCCCGCCAGAGCGCCCGCTCGTCATTACGTCAGACGCCTTGACTCAAACGGACGCGAGGAGCAGAGCTCCTCTAGTGGAATTGTAGTTTTCAACTACAAGGTAAGTAGAAACTTTTTTCAAGTATATCCAGGTCCGTATACTGTGGGTCTGTGGGGATTTTTTCCACAGACGCCATGGAAAAAACGGGCAAGGGGAAGAGGCGAGTGACTCAGCCGACAGAAAGTCGGGAGATTGCTGTTAGCGACCGACCGCCTCTAACCCCGGTACAATCGCCAGCGGAGAGCGTAGCGACTGTGGACCTGGGGCTGGTGAGAACACAGTCAGTGCCTGTCGGGCGCAAGGCCAAGTTTAAATCCAGACGGCCCACGGAGGAGGAGTCCCAGGCAATGGAAGTAGCTCCAGGGCTAGATACCGCTTTTGAGCGGATTGCCCAGATGGAAAGCCTTGTACATAGGCTGTTGGAGCGAAGCACACTCAGGAAGGAGTGAAGCAAAACCCAAGCTGCTGAAAGCAGCTCAACAGCTCCTGGTTCAGGGCTGATGGAATGCACCCTCAGGGATGAGGCGCGTGCCACGGGTCATGAGAGTTCAGACCCCGACTCTGACGGTGAGGCTGTACAAGGCGAAGAACGGCAGCTGCCAGATGTTCCACCCCTGGCAGTACGATTCGCTGCCCCGTCAGGGTCAGGAGAGCCATTAGGAGAAGAATTGGCCTCCCTAATAAATTACTTGGTTTCCCATCAGCTGGAACAGCAGGAGATGGTTGAGACTGCAAGAAACCATGAGACCCCAAGTAACTGTGTGTTGCTGAAAGCAGCAGCAGTGAATCAAATCATCTGGAATCAGTTGAGTATGACTATGAGAACTCAAGAAGTGAAATTGCAGAGAATATTAAAGCTGCTGGGTTCTGGAATAACTGCTTTTGCCAGAATAGCGGATAAAAGCCAAGAGATGACGGAGTTGCATCAGGAAGCACTGGGGTTGCTATGCAGCACCCACTTCGAGATCAATTGTCTGAGGAAGGGTGCTATACGGCCTACTATGAATCCGAAATTCGCAGCACTCTGCAAACCAAGTAATATACAATTACCCAACTTACTCTTTGGAGAGAATCTCGGGAGACGTATTAAAGAGTTGGAAGATGAAGCAAAAACAGGATTGATGAAAACATCGATGGTTGTAAAGTCTGTAAAGAGGAGGTATCCTTTCAGACGTCATACGGATCCTGAACCAGGACCAAGTCGCTCATCAACGCAGGGACGTAGCTGGCGGCTTGCAGCGGGAGCAAGAACCAGTGGGCGTGCTTCCGGGAGAACCCAGGGATCTCAGGGTACTCAAATGACTCAAGAGGTAGGTGGACCTGGTTCTCATGGGAACATACTAACGGGATTAACTCCAAAAGTTGGAGGCAGATTACATCTCTTCTATAACAATTGGAAGAAGATTACTTCAGATCCGGTAATTCTGAATAGTATACAAGGATTTCGAATTGAATTCAATCCAAATTATGATTTGCCTGTCCAGCATGTTCCTAGCAGAACTCTCCACTTTGCACAAAAAGAAGTGATGGAGGTTCAAGCTGCACTTGAAACCCTATATATAAAAGGTGTTATTGAAGAATCAATTTGGAGTCTACCAAATTCACCAATTTGTGTCAAATGTATTCCCTCGATCAAAAAAGGATGGAGGATGTAGGATTATTCTAGACTTGACAAGTCTGAATCCTTTTGTTCAATTTAGACATTTTAAAATGGAGACATTTGTGACTGCCAAACAACTTATTTCAGAAGCATGTTATATGGCAACTATAGATTTAAAAGATGCATATTATTCAGTATCTGTTCACTCGGAAGATAGGAAGTATCTTAAATTTACGTGGATGAACCAGTTATGGCAGTTCAAAGCCCTGCCTAATGGGTTAACGTCCGCTCCCAGAATATTCACAAAATTGTTAAAACCAATTCTGGGGTTGCTGAGAAGCCAGGGGCATGTACTAATGGCATACTTGGATGATGTCCTGATTATAGGAAGGACAAAAGAGTCAACAGAAGCATCTGTTGCAGTTGTGAAATCAACTTTTGAAAGTTTGAGGTTTCTAATTCATCCAAAGAAATCAAGGTTAACACCATGTACCTCGATTGATTATTTGGGGTTCACAATTGATTCAGTTCAAATGAAAATTACTTTGCCCAGGGAAAAAAGGGCGGAGTTGATTAAAGATTGCAGTAATCTGTTAAACGAGCAAAAACCCTCAATCAGACAGGTGGCTCGAGTACTGGGAAAATTAGTAGCAGCATTCCCAGCAGTCCAATACGGACCATTACATTATCAACAGCTGCAGAGAGTTAAAGAACAGGCACTGAGAATGCATGCTGGTCATTTTGATAGAACCATGCAACTAACAACAAATGCGGTTTCTGATCTGCAGTGGTAGATTCTACATGTCTCAAGCAGTTCCAGCAAAGTGCTGATGGAACAACCTTCCATGATATTACAAACTGATGCCAGTGCACTAGGATGGGGTGCAACTGACTTAGCATCTAGCTGCGGAGGCAGATGGAATCAGGAAGAGTCATTGTTATTGCAGACATGGGGAATTAACTATTTGGAGCTTTTAGGATGTTTCTATGGACTCCAAGCTTACTGTTCTAACACAACTAATCTGCATGTTCAAGTTCAAATTGATAACACAACAGCAGTTGCCTATATTAATCATATGGGTGGAATCAAGTTGGTGTCATGTGACAAAATGGCTAATCAAATTTGGTCTTGGTGTATTGAAAAGAACATTTGGATTTCAGCTATCCATCTACCAGGTAGATTGAATACGATAGCAGACACCAGGTCACGAAAGTTCCATGATAATAAAGAATGGATGTTGAATCGAGAGGTATTCAATGACATAGTAATCAGATTTGGAATGCCAGACATCGACTTGTTCGCATCTAGACTGAATCATCAACTATCGAGATATGTGTCATGGGAACCAGATCCAGGAGCAGTGGCGATTGATGCTTTCTCGCTACATTGGGGTGGTATGTTTTTATATATATTTCCACCTTTCTGCCTCATAAGCTGATGTTTGCTTAAAATCAGGCAAGATACTGCTTCAGGGGTACTAGTAGTACCAGATTGGCCTACACAGCCATGGTATCCGTTGATATTAGTATTAACGACACAAACATTGATGAAAGTCCCAAAAAGGTGTAATTTATTGCTGCACCCTGTGACAGGGGAATAACATCCATTATATGATCATTTGGATTTGTTGATTTGCAGGTTTTATGAAGGCCTTTTCTGGGGCGAGGACTGTCTGAGCGTACTGTGGACATGCTTACGGCAGCCTGGAGGAAGAGCACTCAAAAACAGTACCTTTCTTATATTAAGAAATGGGAAGAGTTCTGTGTACAAAAGAATGTGGAATATAGTACTGCAGATATTTCAAATGTTTTAGAATTTCTGTCAAAACTTTATTATGATGAAGGTTTGAGTTATAGTGCAATTAATTCAGCCAGAAGTGCATTGTCCTCATATTTGATTCTGGATTCAGAAAGAAATCCAATTGGGTCGCACCCACTTGTTTCCAGACTGATGAAAGGAATCTTTAATTCCAAACCTCTGAAACCTAGGTACATGACAATCTGGGATGTAAGTGTGGTGCTGAAGCTACTTCGTGAATGGTCACCAAGTGTGTATTTACCTTTGGCCAAGCTCAGTATGAAAGTAGTCATACTTATGGCATTAGTGACAGCACAACGAGTGCAAACACTTGGAAAATTACAAATAGACAGAATGGAAGTAACTGAAGACAAGGTTACATTTTATATCTATGACCTACTAAAGCAAAGTAGGCCAGGTGTGACAGGATTTAAAATTGTGCTAGCAGCATATCCAAATGATCCTTGTCTCTGTATTAAGACATATTTGTTACAATACATTGAGGTCACAAAGGGCTTGAGAAATACGGAAACTAGGTTGTTGATCACACACAAGAAACCACACAAAAGAGTTTCAGTACAGACTATTTCCAGATGGTTAAAAGAAGTCTTAACAGCTGCTGGTATTAACACTGATGTGTTTACATCTCACTCGACTAGGGCAGCAGCAACGTCGGCGGCCAGGGCGAAAGACGTCCCCGTCGACCATATCCTCGCAGGTGGTCCAATGAGTTGATGTTTCAACAATTTTACCATCGGCCTATTGTTAACGCGGGATTGTTTGCAGAAACTATTTTAAGTTCTGTGTAAATTCCTCTGGTTTAAAGGGGATCTGATTAAATGTCATTATTAAAATAAATGAATTACTGCATTTGTGGTACAAATGTTATTATTAATGCATTATTGATTATTCTCGTTCCGAGTCAATCAATGCAGTGAGAAGCCAGGATTGATCTACGGCATGAAATCACAAAGCTTTAAAATCTTCACGTAGTCACTCACGTGACTCCGAAGTAAAATAGTAAGATTAAACGAGAACTTACCTAAGTTTGAAGTTTGAACTTTATTTTATGAGTAGTTACGTTGGTGATTACGTGCCCACCACGACCCAACCCTCTATCATTAAGGTCAGATGGAAGTTTTTGTATTACTCGTTTTATTATGATACTATATTACTTTGCTTGTTGTTTTTTGTGATTTCACACCGCTGCTTCGAAGATTGACGCGCAGGCGCTCTGGCGGGGTTCTTCACGTAATCACCAACGTAACTCCTCATAAAATAAAGATCAAACTTCAAACTTAGGTAAGTTCTCGTTTAATCTTACTATTAGAAGTGGTTCCCAATGTAAAGCCTGCCTTTACTTTGAAATCACCCCAGAGCACGTTTTAGTCTTCAGTCAGCTGTGCACTGAATCAGATCATGACTTGTGCACTGTCCAAGATAATGATACGTTGCCTGGTTTTTATTTTACAACAACACAATGCCTTTGGTATCTTTCCTAGCTAAGTTATGGAATATTTAATTGTTACAGCGCAAACTTTATTTAACATCTCTTTATTTTCGTCCACATCAAATTATGGTTTCCAGAAAAATGCCCACATTACCTTTGATTAATCCTGATAATCGGAAAGTATATAAAAAGCAGTAGTGATAAACATATACTCTATTACCAATTAGCAATGCAACAAAACTTCTTATGGTGCCTCTTCATGCAATTGTTTCTCCAAAGACTGCTCATTCTGGGGAATGGCAGTAAGCCATTGTTACTGCTCTTCATCTTTCCTTACTCTTCATGCTGAATTCTGTTAGCCTTATACCCAGGGTTTTTCTATTGAGCACTCATGGTTGACCAATGCTAACAGGGTGCCCAACAGATGTAATGAACTTCCTTGACATAACAATGACTGTGGAAATTCTGACAGGGTTCGTCTTGCTCCCCTCTGGTGCATCCCTGCTCCTTTATAGAGCAGGAGAGTGGGATCACACCAGTTCCAGCCTGAGACCCACAGAACCTGGTGTCCAGAAACTGTTGCCTGGTGCAATGTTTATGTACTGTGACTGCACGCTCTCCCGTGGATGCCAATCTGATCCCTATCACTGGTTGACAGTCCAGAAAAGGCCAATCCTCAGCATCATTGGTAGCTGCTGGGTCCAATTAGCTTATATCGGTTTGGCAACTTGAACCTTGAAGGCCTCCTCCCTCTAAAACCCTGGCATTCTCACCAGAGAAAGAGAGAAAGGCACAGTCCTGCTAGCTGTGTTCCCCTGTTGCAGGTTTGAGTACGACTGAGCCACTGAGACCACCAGTGCCACCATATGGTTAAGACTGAGCTACCTGGAAGAAGCCCCAGACAGCCACTGCCTACACTGAGGCTAAGACCAAGTGGGGGGACAAACCTGAGATGCCAGAGCCTCTTTCTGCCCATAGACAATGAGGGACTGTACCCACACATATAGGCAAAGGCAGAGCTGCTAAGATAATCCAGAGATTGCCAGCATCACCTCTTCAGGCCCCAAAGTTGTGCCACCAGGAAGAAACCCGAGACTGCCAGTGCCTCCTCTTGAGGCGAGAGTAAACTGCAGGAAGAAGCCTGAGATCACCACGTCTCCTCCTTTGAAGACCAGGACTAAAATGCTGGGACAAGGCTGAGGTTGGCTGAGTTACTGCACATGTGCTCTGATGGTGAGGGACTCCCCATGCGGTCCTGGAATTTCTTACCAGTGTAAGTAAAATATATCCTGCATGTTCACCTACTGCAAGGTTTGGTGGTCACTGCCATACCCAGACCACACTACTACATAAGACAGCATTTAGACCTTGGTAACACACAACACACATTACTATGTATTTTGTGAAGCTCATTAAAATGTCTCCAATTTCTCAGGGCATTTGTTCCACTCATGCAGAAAGTTGTCCAGACATCTGCTGAGCTTGACTGCTTATCCATGGCAACAATGTCACTATTGGTTTATCATATGAAAGAAAGCCTTCACAATGAATGCAATGTTTTGCCTGATCAAATTCCAGCCCAGGAGTCTGGCAAGGAATCATCCCCAGGTAGGTGTCCTTAAAGTAATAAGTTCATAAGTTATAGGAGCAGAATTAGGCCATTCAATCATGGCTGATCTATCTTTCCCTCTCAACCCCATTCTCCTGTCTTCGCTGCATAACTCCTGGCACCCTTATTAATCAAGAATCTGTCAATCTCCGCCTTAAAAATATCCATTAACTTGGCCTCCACAGCTTTCTGTGGCAATGAATTCTAAAGATTCACCACCTTCCAGCTAAATACATTTCTCCTCATCTCCTTTCTAAAGATACGTCCTTTTATTCAAAGCTATGGCCTCTGGTCAATAGGCAATAGACAATGGACAATAGGTGCAGGAGTAGGCCATTCGCCCTTCGAGCCAGCACCGCCATTCACTATGATCACGGCTGATCATCCACAATCTGTACCCTGTTCCTGCCTTCTCCACATATCCCTTGACTCCATTATCTTTAAGAGCTCTGTCTAACTCTCTCCTGAAAGCATCCAGAGAATTAGCCTCCATTGCCTTCTGAGGCAGAGAATTCCATAGATTTACAACTCTCTGGATGAAAAGGTTTTTCCTCATCTCCGTTCTAAATAGCCTACCCCTTATTCTCAACCAGTGGCCCCTGGTTCTGGACTCCCCCAACATTGGGAACATGTTTCCTGCCTCTAGCGTGTCCAAACACTTAATCATCTATACATAATTAAACTCTGATCTTGTGCTCTTCTGGTTTGCGCGTTTTTTCTATTTGCACAAAAACTGTATGCGTTAGTGCTACGATTTTTTGCCAGCTCACTCATGTGCTGCGAGTGACCACGTTTCGTTCCGATCGGTGTTAATTTGTAAAAGTTCGTGAGGTTTAAAAATCTTTAAAACCGCGCATGCGCAGATCAATCTCCTCTCCTGCCAGTCAACGCCTGTCAGATTAGTCTCTCCTGTCACTCCACAGGATGGTCCGCCCCTTCCTGCACCATCGCATCTTTACTGGAGCTGAGAGACACTGTTGGTGGCAGCGGAAGTCTCCAACCGGACATAATTTTCAGAGGGACAGGAAGCGGCCCAGCGTGCGGGAGATGTCGCCAAACAGAAAGCAGGCAATCTGATCCCGGCGGAGGAGAGCGTCCAGCACCCGCTGTGAGTCCCAAACGCACCGCCATCGCAACGCCCCACCACTCCAGCCCATTTCCCTCTGGTCCCCCTCGCTGGCTCCTTCCCCCCTCCGCCGTGATACACCCGTCTCCCCCCATGGCTCTTCCCCCATCTTTTAACTGAGCTCTCCCCCCCCCCCCCACCCATCCCGCCCACATGCCGGCGCGGCCGTAGCTGCTGGTGCTACCAGGCCGATCCGAGGCCTGGCTCTGAGGGTGCCGACAGCTGATGCTCCTCCGGGGCACACAAGAAGGGAGAGGAGCGGCAACCTCAAGATTCTGGGGAGGGAGAGTGGGGGAGGAGAGGGGATAGAGGGAGAGGAGAGGAGTCGGGAGAGGAGAGGTGTTATGGAGGGATGGAGGGAGTGAGTGACTGAGGGTGGGGGAAAGGAGAGGTGAGTGAGGGATTGGGGAGGGTAGGAGGAGAGGGAAAAGACCACCAGGGGTGCCAGGGAGATGGCTGCCCTGCCAGCAGTCTGTTCGTATTTTCTTTCTTTTTGTTATTTTTTAGTGCTTTAAAAGTTTGTTTTAATGTTCTTCGGTTTGTTTTATGTGGGAGGAGGGGGGAGGGGGGAGGGGGGAGTGCGGAGGGGATCGGGGGAAACTTTTTTTCAGGTTCTAACCTTCCCGGAGATGTGATCAATTTTCGGATTAGATTCTCCGGGCTCTGCGGCCTAACATCGATGGAGCTGGAAGCCTCCTCGGACTGTCGTGAGCCCCACCGCGGGGCACGGACTTAACATCGGAGCTGATCCCTTGCCTGCGAACGCTCCCACCGTGACCACCGTGGAACCAACACCAAGGGCTCTTAGTCTCGGGTGAGGCCAAGTCGGGAGCTCCAATGCTGCAGAAGTTTCACCAGCCCCGACGCGAGGTTCGATCGTCCAGCGCGGGGGAGCTGACAACCCTCCCTGATGCGGGAGCTGATCACCTTGACGCGGAATGCCCGAACGCCGCCGGCTACGGGAGTCAAGATCGTCCCGTCAACGGGGGCTCGAGGCCCACGACCGATGAAGAACTAAGGGAAGGGCTTGAACTTTATTTCGCCTTCCATCACAGTGAGGAATGTGTAGGAGTCACTGTGGTGGATGTTCATGTTAAAATGTGTTTTTGAATGATCTGTTACTTTTAATTGTATGACTGAACTGGCCAATGAAATTCCTCGTATGTTGCAAAACATACTTGGCGAATAATGTGTGATTTTGATTCTGATTCTGATTCTAATTCTGAAGAAGAGGGAGGAGGTGAGGAGAGAGTGGTGGAGGAGGGGGAATAGAGGGAGATGAGGGGGGAGTAGAGGAGGGGGGTAGTGGGGGAGGCAGCGAGTGGGGAATAGAGGGAGAGGAGGGCAGTGGGGGAGGTGAGGAGGGATAGTGGGGGGATAGGGGAAGTGAGGAGTGGGGAGGTGGGGGATAGAGGGATAGGAGGGTGGGTAGGGAGGGGAGGGGAGAGGAGTTATGGAGGGAGGGTGGAGTGACTGAGGGTAGGGGAAAGGAGAGGGAGAGAGGTGAGGGAGGGATTGGGGAGGAGGAGAGGGAAAAGAAGAGAGAGGGTGAAGAGGAGGGGGAGAGAGTGCTAGGGATGAGGGGGAAATGAGCTGTGCATGTGCTGTTGGGGACTATGGGTGAGTGGTGGAATATTGCATTGGGGGCCCAAGCCTCCTGTGTGACAGGGGGTTCCACAGTCTAGTAATTTTATATGTTTCAATGAGATCCTATCTCATCCTTCTAAATTCCAGTGTATGCAAGCCCAGTCATTCCATTCTATCAACATATGCCAGTCCCGCCATCCCGGGAATTAACCTCGTGAACCCCCCTATATAGCAAGAATGTCCTTCCTCAGATTTGGAGACCAAAACTGCACACAATATTCCAGATGTGGTCTTACTAGAGTCCTGTACAACTGCAGAAGGACCTCTTTGCTCCTATACTCCTCCTCTTGTTATGAAGGCAAACATGCCATTAGCTTTCTTCACTATCTACTGTACCTGCATGCTTACCCTGAAGAAGGGTTTCGGCCCGAAACGTTACCTATTTCCTTCGCTCCATAGATGCTGCTGCACCCGCTGAGTTTCTCCAGCATTTTTTTTTGTACCTTCGATTTTCCAGCATCTGCAGTTCCTTCTTTAACACAACTGCTTACCTTCAGTGACTGATGAACAAGGACCCCCAGATCTCGTTGTACTTCCCCTTTTCCCAACTTGACACCATTCAGATAATAATCTGACTTCCTATTCTTGCCACCAAAGTGGATAACCTCACATTTTACTTCGGAGTCACGTGAGTGACTACGTGAAGAACCCCGTCAGGGCGCATGCGCGTCATTATGTCTGACGCATTGGCGACAACGGCAGCAGGAGCACGGACCTCCTGCTGCAGGTGAGTCATTACAGCTCCACCAAAGTCGGGGAGACTTTGGAGGAGTTAGAGAAAAGTAAAGAAAGTGTTTCTGTGTGTTTTTTCCCCCACATACAGGAATAAGGATAAGGTGCAGGCTGCTGCCGACAAGGAGAGAGAGAGCTGCGGGAGCGCAGTCTCTGAAAGGCAGCCTGTCACCTCGGGGGAGTCGCAAGCCGGTAGCGGTGCGGCGACAGACTTGGCAAAGTGCCCAGCCGGGTATACAGCCAACGCCAGTCGGGCGGTCGGCATACGCCAAGTCTGTCAGGGCTATAGACTCCGCAGAGTCAGGCCACGAGAGTCCCGTCGGGGACAGGATACCGTTCCCCAGCGGTTATCCAAAAGGAGCAGCTCATATAGGGGCTGCTCCACAGAGACGCTCCAGGAGGAGTAATGCAGGAGGGAAGCCATAGAGAAGGCTCCGCTGGCAGTGCCTAGGAGAGGTCTGCTTCATAAAGCCACACTCCAGGAGGAGTAGTGCAAGCGGGAAGCCATAGAGAAGGCTCCGCTGGCAGAGCCTAGGAGAGGTCTGCTTCATAAAGCCATACTCCTGGAGGAGTTGTGCAGGCGGGAGGCCGTGGGGACGGCTCCGCTGGCAGTGCCTAGTAGAGGCCTGCTTGAAAGCACCCTCTTTGCAAGAGGTGAGTGCAGAAGGGCAGATACGCTCTGACCCTGAGTCCGACGACTTCCAAAGGGAGGGCAGGCAGCTGCCAGAGCTGACACCGTGTGCAGCACGGTTTGCCATGTCGTCGGACGCTGGTGAGCCTCTGGGTGAGGAACTTGCCACCAGCATAAATTACCAAGTCTCACATCAGCTACAGGAGCTGACAATGGATGAGACAATAACGAAGTATGAAGCCCCAATCAACTGTGGACTGTTAAAAGTTCCTGTTGGGAACAGGAAGAATTGGGGCAAGATGGGCATACTAATGAAAGCCCAGGAGCATGTGAAGCTCCAGCATATTTTTAAAGTTGCTGGCATCTGGTATAACGAGCTTTGCCAGGATGGTAGATGGAGAGGCAATGACAAATTACAACAAAAGGCGCTATTGTGGAGTGCCCACTTTGAGATCAACTGCCTCTGCAAGACTGCGATTAGACCAACCATCAATGCTAAATATGCTTCACTCTGCCAGCCTGGCACAGTGCAAACGGCACAGCTGTTTGGTGAGGATTTCGCACAGCAGGTGAAGGAGCTGGAGAGGAGGCTAAGACGGCAGCCACATATTCACCAAAGCGGAAGTATCCCTATAAGGAGTAGACTGGTCCGGGCAAGGGACGAGTCAGCTACGATGCAGCGCAGTTGGCGTTCGGCTGTAGCACGGCCACGGAGGTGAGATATCCAGCTCAAGGCTGGGGAAGAATGCCAGGTGGTAAGGAGGTAAGAGGGTCTGGTTCTCATGTAGACAGATCTAATGTGATACAATTAAATGTTTACCTCAGATATGTTTATACTGAAGGTTATTCAAAGGCATCAAATAAAGTTTAATGCAAATTCTGATTTACCCATGCAACATGTTCCAAAAAAGGAGTTTAACTTCAGTATCACTGAACAATTGGAAGTTCAGCTGGAACTTGCAAGCTTATGTAATAAAGGTGTAATTGCTAAGGCAGTTTACCAAAGCCATCAGTTTGTTTCCAATATCTTTCCCAGACCAAAAAAAGGATGGGGGGATGCAGAATTATACGGACCTGAATAGTCTTAACCCTTTTGTACGGTATAGACATTTTAAGATGGAAACGTTTGTGAAGGAGATCTTAAAGATGCGGATTCAGTGCCTGTTCATTTGCAGGATAGAAGATTTAAAATTCAGCTGGATGGGGCAATTATGCCAATACAATCCACTGCCTAATGGTTTCTCTTCAGCTCCTAGAGGGATTACAAAGTTGTTAAAACCTATTCTAGGCATGATGAGAAGTCAAGGTCATGTGTTCATGGCTTAACTAGATAATATCTTGATTGTAGGACAATCAAAGGAAACAGCTGAAGCATCAGTGGCAGTTGGTAAAAACCATTTTTTTAATTGGGCTTTATAAGCTATCCAGAGAAATCTAAATTTCTACCTGTGACACAAATTGACTAGTTGGGTTCACAATGGACTTAATCAACATCATTGTGACCTTGCCCAGGCAAAAAAGGGTAGAGCTAATTAAGAGCTATATCAAGTTAATTGCTAACACACAGCCTTCAATTAGCCAGATGACAAGTCTGCTGTGGTAATGGCTGGCAGCATTTCCAGCAGTTCAATACGGCCACTTTATTATCTACAATTACAAAGGTCAAAGGAACAAGCATTGAGGATACATTGGGGTCATTATAATAGACCTATGCTTCTATCAATAGAGGCTGTTGCTGATATACAATGGTGGATTCAGCATGTGTCCACTAGTAGTTCCAAAGTGTTATTGGAAGTGTTCCAAAGCTTCCATGATTTGCAGACAGATGTCAGAGCACTTGGGTAGGGTGCTACTGATACAAGATCCAGCGGTGGAGACAGATGAACATTGCTTCTGCAAACATGGGGAATTAACCAAGAGTATTTTAAGGACTCAAGGCTTATGGCACTAACTAAACTAGTTTGCATGTGCAGTGCAAAATAGACAACACTACAGCAGTTGCTGATATGAATCACATGGGTGGAATCAAATCGTTATCATGTGACAGGTTGGCAAATACAATTGGACCTGGAGTAGGGATAGAGAGATTTGGATTGGAGCTATCTATCTCCCAGGGAAACTTAATGTAGTACCAGATGGCAGCTCATGAAAATTCCATCATAACACAGAGTGGATGTGGAACCAGGATGTGTTCAAGAACATAGTACTTCTATATGGAAGGCCAAAATATGTTTCATAGGCACCAGATCCAGGGGCAGTGACAATTGATGCTTTTTCACTAAATTGGGATGATATGTTTGTGTACATTTTCCCACCATTCAGCCTCGTAGGTCGGTGTTTGAGAAAATCAAGCAGGATGCCGCTTCAGGGGTTTTGGTGATACCAAATTGCCTGATTCAACCATGGTTTCCTTTGATGTTACAGATAGTGATCCAACCTCTTTTTGCTGATTCCAAACAGTAGGAATTTGCTGGAGCATCCAGTAACGCATTAAGTTCATCCGTTATGTGATGGTATGGATCTGTTAATTTGCAGGTTTTAAGAATGCCTTACATTGGTCGAGGACTTTCTAGGCCAACGGTGGATATACTCACTGCAGCCTGGAGAAACAGTACTCAAAAACAGTATATGACTTATGAAAAAAAAAAAAAAAAAATGGGAACAATATTGTGTTCAAAAGAATATTCAATATAATACTGTAGTTATTGAAAATGTGTTAGAGTTTATCTACACTTTATTATGATGAGGGTCTTAGCTATACTGCTATCAATACAGCTAGAAGTGCTTGGTCGGCATATCTTGTAATAGGTACACGGACACAAAGTATAGGTTCTCACCCTCTCATATCTAGGTTGATGAAAGGAATCTTTAATTCCAAACCGCCTAAGCCTAGGTATATGGTAATCTGCGAGGTAAGTGTTGTTCGTAACATACTTCGTCATTGGGTCCCTGTCACGTCTATAACTTTGTTAAAATTAACCATGAAATTGGCTATGCTAATGGCATTGGTGTCAGTACAGAGAGTGCAGACTTTCCAAGAACTTCAGTTCGAGAGAATGGAAGTGAATACAGAGAATGTTCTGTTTTATATTTCTGACCTGCTCAAACAAAGCAGGCCAGGTGTGACAGGTTTTAAGATTGTGTTCTCAGCATATCCTACAGCTCCATGTTTATGTGTAAGGACACATTTGTTACATTACATTACATTTAAGACAAGAAGAAACAGGATTATTTCTCAGTTACAAGAAGCCAACATAAAAGAGTGGCAGTTCAGACTATCTCAAGGTGGTTAAAGCAAGAGTTGGTTCAGGCAGGAATTAACATTTATGTGTTTTCATCTCATTCCACTAGCGCAGTAGCAACATCCGCGGCCAGGGCGATGGACGTTCCCATCGACCATATATTAAAAGCCGCAGGTTGGAAAAATGAACTTGTGTTTCAGCAATACTACCATCGGCCGATTGCTGATGGAGGGCTGTTTGCCAACTCAATATTGAGTGCTGTTGCTATTGTTTAAAGTCTGTTTTCAATACTGTTTCATTCTGTTTCGTTTGTTGCCCTACATTAAGAGGGTTTATTGGTTGTTTTATAACCAAAAATAAAACTGTTTTGTTTTTGCATGATATGCAATGTCATGTTTACAGCATTATTGATGATACTCAGTCAATCGATGCAGTGAGAAGCCGGGATTTTGATCTGCGGCATAAAAATCACAGAGCTTTAAAATCTTCACGTAGTCACTCACGTGACTCCGAAGTAAAATAGTAAGATTAAACGAGAACTTACCAGTTTGAAGTTTGATCTTTATTTTATGAGGAGTTACGTTGGTGATTACGTGCCCGCCACGCCCAACCCTCTCTCATAGAAAAAAAAGTCATAATGGTAGTTCTCATGTTGATCATCTTAATATGTTACTTCAATTATGGTGTTGTCTGTGATTTCATACCGCTGCTTTGAAGATTGACGCGAATGCGCCCTGACGGGGTTCTTCACGTAATCACCAACGTAACTCCTCATAAAATAAAGATCAAACTTCAAACTGGTAAGTTCTCGTTTAATCTTACTATTTATCCACATTAAACTGCATCTGCCATGCATCTTCCCAGTCACCCAACCTGTCCAAGTCACCCTGCATCCTCATTGCATCCTCCTCGCAGTTCACACTGCCACCCAGCTTTGTCATCTGCAAATTTGCTAATGTTACTTTTAATCCCTTCATCTAAATCATTAATGTATATTGTAAATAGCTGCGGTCCCAGCACCGAGCCTTGCGTTGCCCCATTAGTCACTGCCTGCCATTCTAAAAGGGACCCGTTAATCCCTACTCTAATCCTAGACTCCCGCTAGTGAAAACGTGCTCCCCTCTTGCTGCAGTCTTCCTTGCATCGTCCTGAAACACTGTATTCTAGGCAGGTTGCGTCATCATGTCATAGAGTCATAGAGTGATACCGTGTGGAAACAGGCCCATTCGGCTCAACTTGCCCACACTAGCCAACATGTCCCAACTCCGCTAGTCCCACCTGCCTGTGTTTGGTCCATATCCCTCCAAACCTGTCCTATCCATGTACCTGTCTAACTGTTTCATAAATGTTGGGATAGTCCCTGCCTCAACTACCTCCTCTGGCAGTGTGTTCCATACACCCATCACCCTTTGTATGAAAAAATTACCCCACCGATTCCTATTAAATATTTTCCCTTTCACCTTAAACCTATGTTATCTGGTCCTCGATTCACCTACTCTGGGTAAGAGACTCTGTGCATCGACCTGATCTATTCCTCTCCTGAGTGCTGACCACTATCTCTCAAACTTGAATGTCTATGCTAGTGATTGTGACATGGTCTCCCACCCTTCTGTTCACTCACATCAGCAAATTATAATTCCTCCTACTATCGGTGTCCAAACCCACACATGAACCAATCTTTCCTTCTTTCCCAGCCCTTCCTGCTGCAAATAATCTTCTTGTGGTCCTTCTCTCATTGATTGTCTGTGCAATCTGGGTACTGATAGTCAGAACAGGCCGGCACGGTTATGTCCAAACCTCTGGCCTTTTGTATGGAAGATTTTTGCAACATTGTGCTGATGCATAAGACATGCACTGGCAAACTATGCATCAAATATGCATTCCTCAGTGGATTTTTTTTTTAGTATTTTATAGTTTAGAGATACAGTGCGGCCCACCCAGTCCGCGCTGATCAATGATCCCCCACACTCATTAACACTATGCTACACACACTCGGGACAATCTACTCATACACCAAGCCAATTAACCTGCATACCTGCACGTCTTTGGATTGTTTTTTTTATTTTTTATTTTTTTAATTTTTATTTATTAGAAGTACATTACATTACAACCACATACATTAATACTCGTCATTTATATCTTCTTACAATTAATGTACTCCCTTTATTTATTTTTTTACACTAGAAAAAGAAAAGATTGAAAAAGAGAAGAAAGTGAAGGAAAAAGTGCAAGTGTAGAAAAGTGTAGAAAATGTAACAACAAAAAAGGACGAAGACCCTATAAGAGCGAAATTAAAAACAAAAAGAAAAAGAGTTAAGAAATAGGCCCTAAGAAAAGAAAAGAGAAAGAGAAAAAAAGAGAAACAAATGTGTTTTTTTTTTTGAGCATCACGTGAATAGGACATACCAACTCTTCAACTATCACCCCCCCTTACCTGACCTCAATTTTTTATTTTTTTTAAAGTACTTTTGCACCCTATGTTTGTAATAATTCTATAAATGCAGACCACGTCAGGTGGAAGTGATCTGGTTTACCTGCTAGGAGGAGTCTTATCTCTTCAAGGTGTAATGTTTCAAACATATTTGAAATCCACATATTTATAGTTGGTATAGGAGCCTTCTTCCAAAATTTTAGAATTAGCTTTTTTCCAGTTATTAACCCATAGTCCATTAATTTCTTTTGAAACACATTTAATTCTGGATCATCTTCTGTTATTCCGAAGATAATCCATTCTGCTTTGGGTATCAGTCTTGTTTTAAATAACTTTGTAAAGATTTCAAAAATTTCATTCCAAAATTTTTGAATTTTTGTACAGAAGACAAATGAGTGCGCTATAGTTGCTTCTTGGGATTGACATTTATCACAAATAGATGATACGTTTGGGAAAATTTTATGAATTTTAGTTTTCGAATAATATAATCTATGTAAAATTTTAAATTGTATTAAAGTGTGTCTTACATTAATCGAGCATTTATGCACTTTTAATAAGTATTCATTCCAACTTTCCTTTGAAATTTTAATAGCTAACTCTTGTTCCCAGTCTCTTCTGATACCCTCCGTAGATGGTATTTGTGCATTTAAGATAATATTATACAAATATGATATTAAGTTTGCTGATTCCGCTTTTATCTGCATTGCCTCGTCCAGTACATCTGCTGGGTTATTATGATGATCTTTTGTATATTTTTTCAAATAGTCGCATATTTGAAAGTATTTAAAATATTGATTATTTCCGAGTTTATATTTTATTTGTAATTGTTGAAATGAAAGTAATTTTCCAGTTTCATACAAGTCACCAAGCGTTTTAATTCCTAGTCTATCCCATTGTGTATAAGCTTTATCTATAATAGAAGGACTAAACGAAGGGTTATTGACTATAGGTAATAAAAGTGATAAGTTTCTTAATTTTAAATTTTGTTTTATTTGTTTCCAAATACGGATTGTACTATGAATAATTGGGTTCTTATTATAGTTTATGTTATTCAATTTCATTGGAGAGAGGAGGATCGCTCCAATGTTTCTAGAGGAGCAATCCTCTTTCTCCATTACAATCCAGTCTACTTGCTGGGCGGAGTTCTCCATCAGTTGAATCATGTTTTTAATATTTACTGACCAATAATAATACATAAAATTAGGTAGTGCTAGACCCCCCAATACTTTAGGTTTATTCAGATGGGTTTTTTGTATTCTATGTGATTTATAGTCCCATATAAAATTAGTGATATCTGAGTCGAGTTTTTTAAAAAACTTCTTAGGTAAGTATATAGGAATTGATTGAAATAGGTATAAAATTTGTGGTAAAAAGATCATTTTTATTGCGTTTATTCGGCCTATTAAAGACATCGGGAGCGTTTTCCAGAATTTAATTAATGTATTCAGTTTATTAAGTAGGGGGTCAAAATTTGCCCTGAACATACCTTGATATGTTCTGGTAATTTCGATTCCCAAATATTTAAATTTTTCTGTAGCTATTTTAAAAGGGAATTTTAAAAGATGTGTTGAATCTTTCGGTTTTATTGACATAATTTCACTTTTATTCCAATTTATTCTATATCCAGAAAAAGATCCGGTCTTCAATTAAATTTAATATATTTGGTATAGTGATTTGAGGTTTTGTAATATACAATAATATATCATCCGCGTATAAAGATATTTTATTATATGAGTCTTTAGTATTATATCCATGAATATCAGGGTGTATTCTAATTTTTTCTGCTAGCGGTTCAATAATGAGAGCAAACAGCTGTGGTGATAATGAGCATCCTTGTCTATTTCCCCTTGATAGTAGAAATTTCGAGGATAATATGTTATTAGTAAGTATTCTAGCTGTAGGTTTGTTATATAGTAACTTAATCCATAAAATAAAATTCTCTCCCAGTTGAAATTTTTGTAATACTTTATCCATATAATTCCATTCTACTTGATCAAATGCTTTTTCAGCATCCAGCGAAATAATTGATAATTCTTGATCTTCAGATTTGTGTGAGTGCATTATGTTGAGTAGACGTCTCATATTATTAGAAGAGTATCTCTTAGGAATAAACCCTGTCTGATCTGGGTTTATTAATTTACTAATGTATTTACTTAATCTTCTAGCTAATGTTTTCGCTAATATTTTTTGATCTGTGTTTAACAATGCTATAGCTCTATATGAGCCAGGTTCTTCTAAATCTTTATTTTTCTTAGGTATTAATGTAATCGTTGATTCCGCTAATGTATCAGGTAGTATTCGTTTTTTAAAAGCGTATTGGTACATTTTTTGTAATCTTGGTATTATTTTATCATAAAAGCTTTTATAAAATTCATTAGTAAATCCATCAGGGCCTGGTGTTTTTCCATTTTTTAATGAGTTTATTGTATCTTCTAATTCCTTAATTGAGATTTGTGCACCCAGTTCCTCTTGTTCCTTCATCTCTAACTTTGGAAAATTACAGGTATCCAAGAACTTTGTGATATTATTGGAATCAATTATCGTTTTAGATGTATACAAATTCTCGTAAAATTTATTAATATCCTTCGGTGTTGTTAATAATTCCCCTTTATCTGATTTGATCTTTGGTATAGTATGTTCCTTTTCTCGTTTTTTTAGCTGGCGAGCCAAAAGTTTATGCGGTTTATCCCCAAATTCAAAGTGCTCTTGTTTTGTAATTTGAAAAAGTCTTATAAGTTTGGCAGATAATAATTTATTTAATTTAAATTTTAAAATTATTATTTTATTATGTTTATCTATTGATGGATCTTTAGCATTATCTATATCCATTTGTCTAATAAGTTCTTCTAACTGTCTTTGTTCATTCTTATTCTTTTTATTTTGAAAAGCTTGATATGAAATTATAATACCCCTAATATATGCTTTAAAAGATTCCCAAAGTAAAGTAGGCGATATATCTGAAGTATCATTTGTTTGAAAAAAGACCTCCATTTGTTCTTTTAAATATATACTCGCTTGTGGATCTTTTAAAATTTGAGAGTTAAATCTCCAGAATGAATTATTCTTAGACAATCCTTCCAGTTTTAAAAAGAAAGTTAGCGGAGAATGGTCTGAAATTGAATTTGTATGGTATATTGCATTAGATGTTTGGGGGATTAATTTTGTATCCAGCAGAAAGTAGTCTATACGTGAGTATGTCTTATGTACCATTGAGTAAAACGAATATTCCCTGCCAGTTGGATTCACAATTCTCCAAACATCTGCTATATTAGTGTTATTTATATAGGTATTGAGGAGTTCCCCAGTTTTCGATTTCATATTCCCTCTCTGTTTTTGACTTGATTTATCTAAGTACGGATCTAAAACACAGTTAAAGTCTCCGCCTATTATAACATTTTGATAGTTTGACTCTGCAATTATATTGAAGATTTTATTGAAAAAGTGGGGGTTATCAAAGTTAGGGGCATATATATTTACCAAAGTAAGTGGAGTGTCATGGATTTCTCCATTAACTATTAGGTATCTCCCTTCTATATCTGTTATAATATTCTTTGCTTTAAATGGTATACCTTTTCTTATGATAATTGACGTGCCTCTAGATTTTGAAGTGAATGAAGAGTGGTATGTTTGACCTATCCATTTCGCCCTCAGCCTAACTTGGTCCTGAGGTTTTAGGTGTGTTTCTTGTAGGAAGGTAATGTCAGAATTATACATTTTTAGCTGAGCTAATATCTTACCCCTTTTGATAGGTTCGTTAATACCTCTTATATTCCAACTACAAAATGAGATTCCTCCTAGGTTCTTTTGTGTGGTGTCATGCATTTTGAATAATTATAGTACCTTTGAATCTTGTGGTGCGTCCATGTCCCAGGTCTTTAGGTATTGGGGGAGTTTTTGAATTATTAACTTTTGCTGGTATGTCCATATTACTCTTATCACTAAACACAAAACACAAACAAGTGATTTTATGTGATAAAAAAAAAACTAAAAAAGTGAGGCTACAGTGTCTGATATAATCGGCACTGTAGCGAGTGACCCACCTGTAGGTGGGAAAAAACCTTGTTTTGACTTCCATTGCGTTGTTACTCAACTAGCTCCGCTCTCTTAGTTAATCATAACATATTAAAATATTAAAACGATATTTCCTTATAACATATATATATATCAGAGTTTAATTATTAAACCAATATTTTTGATTTCAATAAGAATCAACTGTTGGTTGAAGGGGTTAACGAGACGTGCTCCTGGACATAAGCCAGGAGCTCGTTTCTCATCCCCTCCTCCCGCTTATAGACAAGGTTACAATTTATTAAAAATTCATATTAGTATGTTAGTTCATTATTTTTTTGTTTTTTTTGTTAGTATTCTAATCTAACCTGCATAACTTTTAAAGTTGTTAATAGGATAAGTTCTTACAATTGGTTATAACATTTTAATCAATAAGCAATTATTTTCTGATTCATATTCCAGCTGTAAATTTGTTTACACGTTTTGAACAGAAAATGTCCTTGATTCAACATTCCAGAGATAACAGTGTAACTATCCCCAGACAAAACATAGCTGAGAATTATTCGGATCTGCCAAAGCTCCCTTTTATTTCTGTTTTTCAACAATCGTTTGGGCATATTTGAATGCGTATTCAGGCTTAACAAATGACTTTTCAAGACCATTAAAGGAAATACGCATTTTCGCGGGATAAAAAACCCCAAATCTGACCCCTTCTCTCCCTCTTAAAAGATCTTTAACCTTATCAAATTTGTTTCTTTTTTGCACAATTTCATGTGGGTAGTCCCTGAATATCTTAATAGTGTCCTTGTCCAGCCGCAATTCTACACCATATTTGATTTTACTCATAACATATTCCAGTTTTGCAGTATCTCGAAATGTCACTATAATATGTCGTGGATAAGCTTTTCCCGCATCAGATCTTTTTCCAAATCTTGGGACACGATGAGCCACTTCGATTTTCAGTTCCTTGGAGAGATTCAACAGTTGTTTCAACAAGCCCATGGCAAATTCACGTACCTGTTCCCCTTCTGCCCCCTCTGAAACACCAAGAATTCTCAAATTCTGGCGTCTAGAGCGAGCTTCCAGGTCCAGGCATTTGACTGAGACTTTCTCTAATTGAGTCCCCATTTGTAGTGATGCTTGTTCGTTTTCTCGCCTCATTTGCTCATGTTCTTGCCTCAATTTCGCCATGTCTTCAACCAGTCGAGCCGTATTTTTCTCCAATTCCGTAATTGTGTGCATACTTGCAGCTACTGTTTCAAGTACAGCCGTGAACTTATCCGTAGTAATTACATCCATCTTATCCATTTTCTCTGATAGTCCATCTTTCACCTCATCAATTCGTTTATTCATAATGTCCAGTAAATCCGTCATATTCTTCTGGTTACCAGCATTTAAATCCTTCATCATCTTCTCCATTCCTTCCATCATTTTTGCCGAATTTTCCTTCATTTCCTTCTTATCTTCCACCCTATTATCCGAGATCTCATCTTTCAAATTTTTCATTGATTTCTTCAAGTCATCAAAGTCTTTCTTAGATCTTGTATCCATTTCTGCAGCCACTTCAGAGACTTCAGAGGTAATTTCTGCTTCAAACTTTTTCGACAGCTTATTCACAGCTCTCTGAGGGCTCACAGCTGGACTCAATTTACTCATTTAAAGGGCTTCAAACCACCGTTTAAAACATCGCGTTTAACGATGACGTCATCAGCGCGGTAACCAGAAGCTCCGGTAAGGTTTTTAAAAAACAATCCCTATTTTCGGACCCGTTTTACACGATAAATCGTGAAGTTTTTCGGGAGAGGAGCTGGGTGCACGTCTGTTAGTCTAACATGACGCCACCGGAAGTCACGTCTTTGGATTGTGGGAGGAAAATGCTAAGTTGTCGGAGAAAGCCCACGCGGTCACAGGGAGAACTTACAAACTCCGCACAGACAGCACCGTGGTCAGGATCGAAACCCGGGTCTCCGGCGCTGCAAGCGCTATAAGGCAGCAACTCTACCGCTGCACCATCCTGCCACCCTGGTTATTTTACTGGTTGTGTGTATTTAATTGTGTGAAACTGTGAAGGCATGAATGCTTTAATCTCCTGCAAATCTTCCACGGTGGTGTTTATATCACAGGCATTAGCGAAAAATTCCACCTGCTAATTGGGAATTTTCTTTAATTCCTGCTGGAAATGATTAGTTCGTCAAGAGGTGTTATCGTGGAGTGAATCTTAAATAATACATGAGAAGGAATAAGGGATTACATCCACAAATTAGCCACCTGATATCATGCAACTACAGAGAAGTCATGAAGAAGCTTTGATCAGAATACTACAAATAATGTGCCATGGCTCTTCCTCGTCAATTCTGTTTATACTACATTCACAGTAAGTAATTAAAATGTGAATTTTGATTTTAAAAGAGATTAAAATTAATGCAAGGCTTGCAAAATAGTCTCAGAGGCATCACTCTGAAGTCTTACCACATCAGGTTCTCAAGCGCCATCTGTTCTTGATTGAAATACAAAATCTGGCATGATGGCTGGTTAATGATCATGGATTAGAAAGCTGGCATTCTTTATTCTAGTGCTCCCTCAACATAAATCTCAAGTTAAGTCATCAATACTTGCCAACCTGCCCGCTTCCATTATTTATTAACCACATAATTCTAAATTTGATGGTCCATGTCTGCTCACCTTCTCATCATCATTTACACATTACACTACATTGGTTTCCAGTGTCCTGGAGAATTGACTTGATGTTATTCACCTTCAGTCCAAGGAAGATAAAATGTAATGCTTCCTCAGTGACGAGTTTACGAGTTGAGTCGTCCTTAAATGCAGGAGAGGTACTGGAAGGTGGCAAATGTTGTGCCTCTTTTCAAGAAGGGCTGCAGTGAAAATGCTGGGTCGGTAAGCTTAACATCTGTACTTGGAAAGTTACTAGAAAGTATTCTGAGGGAAAGGTTATACAGGCATTTGGATGGGCAAGGGCTGATTAGGGATAGTCACCATGGTTTTGTACATGGGAGGTCGTGTCTCACAAATCTGATTGATTTTTTTGAAGACGTGACTATAAAGGTCAATGAGGGCAGAGCTGTAGATGTTGTGTACATGGACTTCAGTAAGGCATTGGACAAGGTTCTGCATGGTAGGCTGCTCTGGAAGGTTAGATCGCATAGGATCCAACGAGAGATCGCTGAATGGATAGCAAATTGGCTCCATGGAAAGAAGCAGAGGGTGATGGTGGAAGGTTGTTTCTCGGACTGGAGGCCTGTGACTAGTGGTGTGCCTCAGGGTTTGGTGCTGGGCCCGTTACTGTTTGTCATCTACATCAATGATTTGGAACATACAGGGCAAGATTGGCAAGTTTGCTGAAATTACAAAGTGAGTGGTTTGGCAGATAGTGAAGAAGGTTGTGAATGATTGCAGCAGGATCTGGATCAATTGGCCGTGGATTGAGGAATGGTTGCTGGAATTTAATGCAAAGAAGTGTGAGGTGTCACATTTTGGGATGTCAAACAAGGGCAGAACCTACACAGTAAATGGTAGGCCTCTGGGGAATGTTGTAGAGCAGAGGGATCTAGGAGTGCAGGTTCATGGTTCCTTAAAGGTTGAGTTACAAGTAGATAAAGTGGTCAAAAAGGCTTCAGAGTATTGAACATAGAAGTTGGGAGGTCAAGTTGCAGTTGTATAAGACATTCATGAGACCACGTTTAGAATATTGTGTTAAGTTCTGGGCACCGTGTTATAGGAAATATATTGTCAAGTTTGAAAGGGTTCAGAAAAGATTTACAAGGATGTTGCCAGGACTAGAGGGTGTGAGCTATAAGGCTGGGTCTCTATTCCTTGGAGCGCAGGAGGATGAGGGGTGATCTTATAGAGGTGTACAAAATCATGAGAGGAATAGATCGGGTAGATGCACAGTCTCTTGCCCAGAGTAGGGGAATCGAGGACCAGAGGACATAGGTGCAAGGTAAAGGGGGAAAGATTTAATAGGAATCCGATGGGTAACTTTTTCACACAAAGGGTTGTGGGTGTATGGAACAAGCTGCCAGAGGAAGTAGTTGAGGCTGGGACTATCCCATTGTTTAGGAAACAGTTAGACAGGTACATGGATAGGACAGATTTGGAGGGATATGGACCAAGCGCAGGCAGGTGGGACTAGTGTAGCTGGGACATGTTGGCCAGTGTGGGCAAGTTGGGCCGAAGGGCCTGTTTCCACACTCTATGACTCTATGAGTGACACAGAACTGTGGATAGGTAAAGGGAAAAGAATATCCATACGCAAAGACCAACAAAGGTTCAATTTTAGGTTTAAGAAATATTTGAGACTAATGAATCTCGTGGGTGACTATAATTTAAGCCATGAAAATCATATGGCTAGACTTTGAAACTCCATAAAACTTACTTTTAACTCTAACCTATTCGTTTCTGAGTTCAATGGAGGAGGCAAGGAAGGGCCAGACATTCTTGTCATAGGACGTAGATTGACCTGGTAGTTTCAGTTAACATATATTACTGAAACTAATTGAACTTGTTTTGGAGAATTAACCCTGATCAGCCAGGTTTCAAAATGCTTGGAAAATTGGATGGCTGAAGGGAGGCAAGGACTGCTGAAGTGAGAAGGTAGGTTCTTTCCCATCGTCAAGTCAAGAGAGCCATACGTGCTGAATTGTCATATTTACCGGCAATGGAACAATGACATTCTTACTTGCTGCTGCCTAACAAACACGTAATTGCAATAACACATGGTTAAATATATAATAATCAACGATACATAAATGAAGAACTGTAATATTAGGTAACCACAATAGTGCAAAAACCAAGAGCCAAGTGGTTGCTGAGAAGAATCCGATACTTTCTTTCTAATGGGAGGAACGAAATGAGGTCTTGGCCAGGGCAGTGTCTGCAGCCTCCTGTATTCCAGGTTTTTGAGTTGCTGAACTAGACCATGATGCAACCACACAATATGCTCTCTAACATAGACCTGTAGAAGTTCAAGATAGTATATGTCGGCATACCGAATTTCCTTAATCTTACAAGAGAGTAGAACATTGATGAGCTTTATTTGTGATTGTCTCAATATGGTGGGCCCAGAACAGATCTTCAGAGATATGGATGGCCAGGAACTCTCTCCATCGCTGTCCTGTCAATGAAGACAGGTTCATAAATTCGTAGTTTTCCCTTTCAGATGTCAACAATCAGCTCCTTGGACTGGCTGATGTTGAGAGCAAGATTTTTGTTCTGGCACCATTCAATCAGATGTTCAATCTCCTCTGTGCTCTGACTCATCATTGCCTGTTATTCAACCAACAAAAGGTGTTGTTAATAGCAAATGTAACTATGGTGTTGGAGTGCCTGGCTACACAATCAGGGGTAGAGTGGGAGCAGGGGACTGAGCACACAGCCTTGAGTTGCTCCTGTATTGATGGTTATCGAGGAGGAAGTGTTGCTGCCAATTTATACCGATTGTGGTCTGTCGAGTATCCAATTACTTGGGGATAAGTAGAGACCCAATTCTCTGAGGTGATGATAAGTTTGGAGGGCATGATAGTGTTGAATGTCAAGCGGTGTTGGTGAACAACAGCCTGACATACGTGTTTTTGATGTCCAAAGGGTCCAGTACCGAGTGGAGAGCCAGCGAGATTGCATCCCCTGCTGATCAATTACAACACTGAATTGTGTTGTTTCTTCTAACATTATTTATGGGGAAAGAAATCGTACACTCCTAACCCCATCGGTAATCTACCTTAGATTAGTATCACATGCAAGAGTCAAGAATGTTTGTCATTTGTACCAGGTACAAATGGATCAATGAAATTATTGCTTATTATTATCCTCGAAATTCCAACTATCAAGGGGAAATAGACAAGGATGCTCATTATCACCACAACTGTTTGCTCTCATTATTGAACCGCTAGCAGAAAAAATTAGAATACACCCTGATATCCATGGATATAATACTAAAGATTCATATAATAAAATATCTTTATACGCGGATGATATATTACTGTACATTACAAAACCTCAAATCACTATACCAAATATATTAAATTTAATTGAAGATTTTGGATCTTTTTCTGGATATAGAATAAATTGGAATAAAAGTGAAATTATGTCAATAAAACCGAAAGATTCATCACATCTTTTAAAATTCCCTTTTAAAATAGCTACAGAAAAATTTAAATATTTGGGAATCGAAATTACCAGATCATATCAAGGTATGTTTAGGGCAAATTTTGACCCCTTACTTAATAAATTAAACACACTAATTAAATTCTGGAAAACGCTCCCGATGTCTTTAATAGGCCGAATAAACGCAATAAAAATGATCTTTTTACCACAAATTTTATACCTATTTCAATCAATTCCTATATACTTACCAAAGAAGTTTTTTTTAAAACTCGACTCAGATATCACTAATTTTATATGGGACTATAAATCACATAGAATACAAAAAACTCATCTGAATAAACCTAAAGTATTAGGGGGTTTAGCACTACCTAATTTTATGTATTATTATTGGTCAGTAAATATTAAAAATATGATTCAACTGATGGATAACTCCGCCCAGCAAGCGGACTGGATTGTAATGGAGAAAGAGGATTGCTCCTCTAGAAACATTGGAGCGATCCTCCTCTCTCCAATGAAATTGAATAACATAAATTATAATAAGAACCCAATTATCCATAGTACAATCCGAATTTGGAAACAAATAAAACACAATTTAAAATTAAGAAATTTATCACTTTTATTACCTATAGTCAATAACCCTTCGTTTAATCCTTCTATTATAGATAAAGCTTATACACAATGGGATAGATTAGGAATTAAAACGCTTGGTGACTTGTATGAAACTGGAAAATTACTTTCATTTCAACAATTACAAATAAAATATAAACTCGGAAATAATCAATATTTTAAATATTTTCAAATATGCGACTATTTGAAAAAATATACAAAAGATCATCATAATAACCCAGCAGATGTACTGGACGAGGCAATGCAGATAAAAGCGGAATCAGCAAACTTAATATCATATTTGTATAATATTATCTTAAATGCACAAATACCATCTACGGAGGGTATCAGAAGAGACTGGGAACAAGAGTTAGCTATTAAAATTTCAAAGGAAAGTTGGAATGAATACTTATTAAACGTGCATAAATGCTCGATTAATGTAAGACACACTTTAATACAATTTAAAATTTTACATAGATTATATTATTCGAAAACTAAAATTCATAAAATTTCCCCAAATGTATCATCTATTTGTGATAAATGTCAATCCCAAGAAGCTACTATAACGCACTCATTCGTTTCTTGTACAAAAATTCAAAAATTTTGGAATGAAATTTTTGAAATCTTTACAAAGTTATTTAAAACAAGACTGATACCCAAAGCAGAATGGATTATCTTCGGTATAACGGAAGATGGTCCAGAACTAAATGTGTTTCAAAAGAAACTAATGGACTATGGGTTAATAACTGGAAAAAAGCTAATTCTAAAATTTTGGAAGAAGGCTCCAATACCAACTATAAATATGTGGATTTCAAATATGTTTGAAACATTACACCTAGAAGAGATAAGACTCCTCCTAGCAGGTAAACCAGATCATTTCCACCTGACGTGGTCTGCATTTATAGAATTATTACAAACATAAGGTGCAAAAGTACTTAAAAAAAAATAAATTGAGGTCAGGTAAGGGGGGATGATAGTTGAAGAGTTGGTATGTCCAATTTGCGTAATGCTCATAAAAATATTTGTTTCTCTCTTTTTCCTCTTTCTCTCTTTCTTTTTTTCCTAGGGTCTATTTCTTAACTCTTTTTCTTTTGTTTTTAATTTTGCTCTTATAGGGTCTTTGTCCTTTTTTGTTGTCACATTTCCTACACTTCCACTTTTTCCTTCACTTCTTTCTTTCAATCTTTTCCTTTTCTAGTGTAAAAAATAAATGGAGTACATTAATTGTAAGAAGATATAAATGACAAGTACTAATGTATGTGGTTGTAATGTAATGTACTTCTAATAAAATACAAATTTAAAAAAATAAAAATCAAAAAAAAAAATTTAAAAAAAAAATAAAAAATTATTGCTTGTTCCATCTTTACACAATAGCTACTGGCAAAATGTCACCACACTCTGGCACCATTTTCTGGAGGCAAAGAAAATAAAGGAAAATACAGTTAATTATCAGGGATGCAAAACATACTCTGAGTTGGTTCAGAATATGAAAGCAAGTATCCCTCTCGCCCAATTCTGCTCTTAGCAGTGACAGGATGTGACCAATTTTGTAGTTGGAAATGGGTTAATTGGTTAAGCTTATAAAGATGGCGCATGTTTTAATTTTTAATAGGAGTTCTATATTTTAATATCATTCCTCAGAACAATCTAACAAGTAAAAGGAGATGAGAAGGGTTTGATATGTAACATGTAGAAACTGAAACCAAGTTTTTAAATTAAATCACTGGCAGATTATTTTGAAATTCTCTTGCAGCACAGGGCAAATCAACCGAGCAGCCGTCCCATAGAAAATCGAGGATGAGGTTGGTTTGCTGCCAAATTCTTCTCTCCACATGAACTTGTCAGTATATTTCCATGAGCCCAGGAAATAACCAACTTCTTACAGATTTAATCACATGATTTATATTCCTAAAGTCAGTATTTTGATATTCAATATTGATTTGCAGCATTGCAGATGGATCCACAGATTTTGTACTATTTTGAATTTTATCGGGTAATTTTGAAAGAGCAAGCTTTTATTAAATTGTCAGAATCGCAGTGGTTTTTGTGAGTTGTCTCCTGCATCGATATTTTACATTAAGAAAAGAATCTGGGAAAATGAGTAGCTTCCATTTTAGATATTCATCTTGAGCGCATTCCATTCCCAGGCCGGTTGCGGTATGAATGAAGGTGAAGTCAATGCATCCACAATGCAGTTGAGGCAGTCAGCACATAACTGGCTACTGCATCAGTGAAGGACATAAAGTGCTGGAGTAACTCACCGGGTCAGGCAGCATCTCTGGAAAACGTGAATAGGTGATATTTTGGGAGGGGATACTTCTTCAGATGGACTCAGTGCTGCATCAGTGAAATGTCTCCCACTTTCTGTAGTATGTATCATTCATGAAATATGGAAGTTTTAGTAATGTTTTGTGTTAGTTAGCCACTCTCCCATCCATGCCAGGATGTTACCTTCTGCGCCATGAGCTTTTAATGCAATAAATTGGTCAAATGTGATTTCTCTTTCACAAAAGCATGTCGACACTGCCTGGTTAGCTTGAATTTTCAAAGTTCCTTTCAATAATGTTTAGAGATACAGCACGGAAACAGGCCCTTTGGCCCACCGAGTCTGTACCATCCAATAATCCCCGCGCATTAACACACACTAGGGACAATTTTACACTTATACCAAGCCAATTAACCTACAAACCTGTACATCTTCAGAATGTGTGAGGGAACCGAAGATCTCGGAGAAAACCGACGCCGGTCACGAGAAGGACAGCACCCGGAGTCGGGATTGAACCCGGGTTTCTAGCACTGCAAGTGCTGTAAAGCAGCAACTCTACCGCTGCACCACTGTGCTGCCCTTAAAGGCCTGTCTCACGAGTCTGCGGTCATTGGCGGCGAAACGGGAAGAATCTGCCGCCATAGACCGCGCACTCGTGAGAACGTACAATTCCGGGGCCGTGCGGCGGTGTTCCCAACACCGCACGGTGCTAAAATAAAACCGACAATGTCGAAAACTATATACTCACCGCACAACCTCCACCAGTAATGCACGAGTGCGGCACGGCCGCCCGCACGGGCCGCCGCCAGTGTGGCTCGAGCGCCGTGCGTCAAACCTCCGCTGCCACAGCCTCCGCCAGTGAGGCACGTGCCTCCGCCAGAGAGGCACGTGTGCGGCACGGCCGCAGGCACAGCCACCGCTGCAGCGCCGCGATCAGGATGGCCGCCGCCACAGCCGCCGCTTGTGAGTCACGTGCGGCGGGCCGACGTCATCGCAGTCGGCCCGCCCTTTTTTTTACTTACCGCAAGCACGTGGGACCCGCCGTGTTTGAATTAACTCGGCCCCCGCGCAGCATCCGTGCGGCGCTCCGGTGGATAGGCTCGACGATCTCGCCGTTGCCGCGCGGTCCCCGCTACCGGCGACGCCGCGCTTCACCGCCGATGACCGCAAACAGGTAAGACAGAGCCTTTAATGTCCTGGAAAAAATGTGCACTCTCTTCATTCCCCTTATCATCCCATTGGGACTGATTAGAATTGTATCTTCATGTCACCAAGTGAACTGATATTCTAATGACATTGTAAATGAAACAGCAAACCATCTATCCCATTGTCACAGTTCTTGATTCTATTAAAGGGGATCTTTGCATAAAACATTTGGTCCTTGTGAGTGTATGGCCTGCTATTCTAGAATGCTGTAACCAAAGCAACTGAAGAGACACAATAAACATGCAACTGATTGTCTTTGTGAAAAGTTAATTCAGTTAAAAGCGCTGCAATAGATTGAATTGGTCCATTCTGGGGATCTGAGCATATGAATAAATTCAGGCTGGCATCCACACAAATACTGAGGGAGTAATATCTTGCATTTTGAATGCGGTAATGACTTGAAGGCCTGACTGGTTATGCAGATAAATTATACAAATCCTATGCTGATAGTCTGAAGCATCCAAACTAACATTTACCCATTACTGGCATAGTTACCTGATCATCATAATCCGTTTTATTCTGAGGTTTCTAAATCACTATGGTGATTTCACTTAAAAGACTGTATCTTCTAACAAAGTTGCAGCTAGGTAGTGTGAATGATTGGCTGTTTCCTGGTGATCAACATATTACTGTAAGTGACTGAGATCAATTTCTGAGCTCGTTATTTACGTGTAACTCAATGCATTTTTCTGGAAAGATTTATCTGTTTTTCTGTCACTGTGATTTCAATTTCCTCTACTTATTAAATGGTTGTTGCAATATTGCCAATATTACCAAATTGTGAATTATTTTTAGGTGACCTGATTAAACATCATGGAAGGGTGCATTTTAACCCTTCAAGCCTGCAGTGACTTTTTCTCATGTTACTTTAATCTTTTACCAATTAATTGCATTCCTGACTTTTTTTCTGTACCACAGCATTTTTATTTTCCCCTTCAAGGACTGATCGAAAATTCTTTTTGGAATATTGACCTTTTGGATTGTTCAATACAGATCATTGCTATTTGTTGCATAAATAAGCTTTTTGTATGTTTTCTTTGATTCATGCCTTATCTTATATTTGTGTCCCCTATTTATTGACACTTTCACCAAATGGAACATTTCTGCTTTATTCTTTTAATCTTTCATAATTTTGAACACCTACCAAATCGCCTTTCAATCTAGTAAGAGAATGTTGTGTTTTGGCTGTTGTAATAACTGAAGCCTTAAGGGCCTGTCCCACGAGCATGCGACTGCATGCGGCTAGCGCGACCTAACATGGTCGCGCTAGTCGTACGGCCTCGTGGGGCCCATCCCACTTCGATCGCTGGAGCCGTATGGAGTTGTGCGGAGCTGGTCCCGACACCGCGCGGGGCTCCGAAAAACTGACACTGTCCAAAAATTCCGCGCGGCAACAGCCTGCCGGCCCGCTGCCACATTGAGGCCGTACGCACTGCCTCGACGGGCGCATGCACCGCCTCGACGGGCGTACGCACCGCCTCGATGCCGTACGCATCGTCTTGATGCCGAATGCAGCGTCTTGACGGCGTATGCCTAGCGCGTGGCGTTGCGCGATGACGTCACCGCCCGGCGTACTGTTGCGTGATGACGTATCCGCCTGACGACGTGCGACATCCAAATTCAGTCGGCCCGCCTCCTGCCAGCTGATTGGTGAGTATGATGTCGGGACCAGCTCCATACAGCTCCGCGGTTGGAAGTGGGAACGGCCCCGCGAGGCCGTACGCCTCAAGCCACCACGTTTGGGCGCGCTCACCGCATGCAGTCGCATGCTGGTGGGACAGGCTCTTTACACCATGATGAAGGTCCAAAGACTTTATTAACGACATAGCATATATAACTTCATGCTAGCACGTCTTTCTAATTCTAAAGGGAACAGGCAGGGAGGACTACTGTAAAAGAAAGTGGGCGTAACTAGCAAAGCATGACTCATAACATGAGTGACTGATCTACATACTCCCTCTTAAAGAATCAATAACATGACAAACCCATTAACTAAGTAAGGCATGCATAGCAATTGATAATAAACTGGAGGAAAGTCAAACATAGTCCGGGTACTTTACAACCAGTATACAAACACGACCAGCACGTGTACAATAGAGACCATCTCCGTTCTTTACCCCTGGGGAGAGGGCAGGTGGCTTCACAGGCGAGGGAGACTGGACCAGCATTCCTGGAGATGAAGCAGGAGACTGTGGCGCAGGTGAAGATGTCACGGGCAGAGGAGCCGTTGCAGACATGGATTGTTGTGCTGGTAGAGGCATAGGAGTGCCGCTAGACGCTGACAGAAGTGTACTTGTATGGTCTGGATAATATGATGGAGGAGGAACTGGTTCGTTCACAGGCAGGATATGTTGTCTGTTACGCCTGTAGGTGCTGCCATCAGCACTGATGATATACGAGCGTGACTCTGAGGAAATTCCAGAACTCACTCCAATACGGTCATGGTGTTTGTCAGTCTGTAAACGGACCACCTGCCCCTTGGTCAGTGGTGGCAGTGCCCTACTTGTTTTGTCAAACCATTGTTTTTGGAATGTCACGCTTCTAGTGTAACCTGGTTTGTAAACCTCCTAAGGTGGAATCACTTGTGGGATCAACGCCTGATCCGCTACAGGCACTGTGGCACGGGTCTGCCTTGACAATAAACGTTGAGTGGGTGAGCCCAAGATGAGCCCAAGCCAGGCCAGTAAAACGTGCTTCTTGCCCGTAAGACAGTAGCTTCAGCGCCTGGGTGCCCTGCATGGACAGAGTTAAAATACTGGTTGTGCAGCGAAGCAAGAAGCACAGCCTTGTGTCCTTTTAAAATAATGCCATCCTGCAGCACTAGCTCATCACGGATGGCAAAGAAAGGCCGGACTGGCAGCGGAATGTTGTAGTGCTTGTCTGGCCAGCCGTGCTTAATG
Source organism: Malacoraja senta (assembly GCA_038087875.1). Lineage (NCBI taxonomy): Eukaryota > Metazoa > Chordata > Chondrichthyes > Rajiformes > Rajidae > Malacoraja > Malacoraja senta. The sequence continues at coordinate 35,397 of JAXLNO010000261.1, read as the reverse complement.
ATGGAGGGAAGCGACCGTAGAGTACTGTCAGCAGCAGTGTGGGCAACCAAGTCCTCCACACAAGATGAGGGAATAAAATACACAGTCATTACCAGAGAGTCATCATCCGGCGAGGGCGGACGCTCGCAGGTCTTCCGGGATGCACGCAAGAGAGTGTCAGCCAGGTGCATATCCTCACCATGTTTGTGGATCAGAATGATGTCATATTTTTGAAGTTGCAGCAACATTCGCTGTTGGCGTGCAGGAGAGGCGTGGATTGGTTTGTTGAAAATGCTGATCAGAAGTTGGTGGTCCATTTTAATTGTGACCGTGTGACCAAAGATGAAATTGTTGAATTTGTTGCAGGCGAAAACAACCGCTAACAGATCTTTCTCAATTTGGGCATATTGTTGTTCTGTGTCAGTCATGGTGCGCGAGACATAGGCAACAGGCTTATTGCCATTGCCATCATTCTGAAGACATGCTGCGCCCAGCCCGTGTTGTGAGGCATCACAAATCAGTGGAACCGGTAATTTAGGATCAAAGTAAGCCAGAGTAGGAGCACTAGACATCTGCTGCTTAAGTGTGTCAAACGCTTTCTGTTGTTGCTCATGCCAAGTCCATGCAGTTGTGTGTAAATTGGCGCAATGGGGCTGATATTTCGCTGAAACCCGTAATGAATTTGCTCAAATAGTTAACCATGCCAAGGAATCTCTGCAAACTCAGCACATCTGTGGGTGCTGGGAGCTCATTGATAGCACTGGTTTTAGCTGGATCAGTTTTTAGACTGTCTTTGGTCAATATATGGCCTAAGTATTTTATTTCATTCACTCTGAATTTGCATTTTTGAGGATTCAGCTTGAGATGGATGGCCTTGGCACGATCCAAGACCTTTGTCAGATTGGCATTGTGTTCTTCGACCATTCGTCCAGCAATGAGGATATCATCTACTACGATGGAGCATGGGTAGCCTGCAAACAATTGCTCCAAAGCTTGTTGAAATACTTCATTAGCAGAACTTATTCCAAAGGGCATGCAAAGAAATTTATAATGCCGAATGGAGTGCTGAAAGTTGTCAACTTGGAGGAGTTATGTTCCAGCAAAATCTGCCAGAATGAACTCTTGGCATCTAGCACCGTGAATACAGTTGCCTCAGCCATCTGAGCAGCAATCTCATCCATAGTGCGCATGAGATAGCAGGATCATTTAATTGCTGTGTTTAAGTCCTTGGGGTTGATACAAATCCGTATTTCGTCTCTGTTCTTCTTAGTAGCGACGACCATTGTGGAGACCCAGTCCGAGGGGTCAATTACGGGAGTAATCACACCTAGAGACACCATTCTGTTAAGTTCACTTTGAACATGGTCCCGCATAGCGTGGGGAATCTTATGAGCCGGACGAACAACTGGAATTGCCTTAAGGTCAATGGTAATCGTGTACCTGACAGGCAATCTGCCCAGCTTGTTGTCAAACAAATCCTTGTATTGTGTTAGGATTTGATGGTTAAAGTCACAGTCTGTAGTCAGTGGACAGACAGAAAGGCTGAAAGTAATCAAACCCATGTCTAGGCACGCGTTGGCACCCAGTAGAGATGGTACATTTTCACGTACTACATAAAAATCCAGGTTGTGGACACGTGAGTTAAGACAGCAGCACAACTCAACTTGGCCCATAAGGTGCACTCGACTTCCAGCAAACGATACAAGAGATGCAGCTGTTGGAGATACCGTTTCCATTTTTCTTAGCTTCTGGAAAACAGCCAAGCAGATAATGTTGCAGCGAGCTCCAGAATCGACCTTCAGATAAAGAGTTTTGCCATTAATGAGCAAAGCGACCTTGGGGTCCAGTTGTTTATGCAATAAATCAGACAAGGCATGTACATCAATGTCAGCACCTTCGCCAGCAGCTTGTAAATCCATATGAACTGGTTGTGAGAACTCAGAGATAACACTTTCACGGCCAAGCGAATTAACAGATTGTCTCGTTTGAAATCTGTTACTACGTGAACAACAACACTTAATGAAATGGTTTCTTTTGTTGCAGAATCAACATAGTTTCCCATACGCAAGGGAATGGTCATGAACAGCGGCATGTGAACCCCCACAGTTAAAGCTATTATCAATTAGTCTTAGCTTGGTATCCCACTTCTGACACCATGTTGTATTTTGGCTGTTGTAATAATTGAAGCCTTACACCATGATAAAGGTCCAAAGACTTTATTAACGACATAGCATATATAACTTCATGCTAGCATGTCTTTCTAATTCTAAAGGGAACAGGCAGGGAGGACTACTGTAAAAGGAAGTGGGCGTAACTACCAAAGCATGACTCATAACATGAGTGACACTGATCTACAGAGAACAAATCCAATCTACTCCACATAAATTTAGTCACTTTACCATTATGGTAAATGTTTAATCCAGCTTCTCGGAGACCTTTATATCCTTCCTAAATTGTGGTCCACATTTAAATACAATGTGGTAGAACTGGTATTTTGTAGAAGTTCCCTATAGGAACTTTGCTTTTGCTTTTGTACTTAATGTCGCTATTAATAAAACTCATGATCCTGCTTTCTAAATCTGCACTGTCACCTGATGGATTTGTGCTTCCATACCACCAGGTCTCTCAGTTCCTGCATCCATTTTGCAATATATGACCCTTCAAATTATGTTATCTTTCTTTCTCACAAAATTCATCTCATACCATTTATTTGCATTACATTTCAAATATCTACCTCTTCCATCAATTTGTCTACATTCCATTAAATCTTTTAACTTTCTCTTTGCTGCATGTATGCAAAAATGTTGTATAAATGTGCATTATTTATTTTTGTAAAGTTTCAGTTAAATATGCTTGCAGTGCATGCAGGTTATATATATATATATATATATATACATTTTTTAAATGATTGCACATCAAAAGTAATTATTGAATGTACATGTTTATTGGAAGATCCTGAACAAAGCTGCAAAAGATAGTGTGCAAGTGCAAGAATTTATTTTCTTATGGCGCTATGGAAATTCGGAAATTATGAAGGTTAAGTGCTTTCTTCCATCATTAAATCCAACCAACATTCGCATTCAAATGGCATCTCTTCATAATATAATGTTTTAATTGAAAATAAATATTCATAACTCATTATAGTTTTCATTGGAATGTAAAAAACAGGCAAAATAGCAAATGCATTTGATTCATCGGTTCTGCACAAATTAGCCAATAAATTTCATAACTAGGTGGAAGGAAGCCTGTGACCAATGGTGCAGCATAGTGGTAGGTGCAGGGTCTTCTGTTGCTTGTCATATATATTAACAAAGTGGATGAGTATGTAGTTGGCATGATTAGTAAGTCAGTGGAAGACACTAACATTGGTGATGAGATGGGAGCGACAGAGGCTGTCCAAGGATCTAGATCAACTGGGAAAGTGGGCATAGGAATAGCAGGTGGAATTTACCTCGGTCAAATGTGAAGTGATGCGTTTTGGGAAATTAAATCAGGGCAGGACTTGCACAGTAAATGACAGGGCCCAAGGGAGTGTTACAGAATATAGACCGAGGGGTACAAGTACACTTCCCCGGGAGTGGCGACAGAGGTAGACAATGTGGTGAAGAAGGCGTATGGTACGCATGTCTTCATCAGTCAGGCCACTGAGTATAAGAATTATGATGTTATGTTACAACTGTATAAGACATTGGTAAAAGTGCAATTACAATATTGAGTGCCATCCTGGTTGCCACACTATAAGCAGGTTGCGATTAAACTAGAGAGTGTACAGAAAAATCACAAGGATGTTGCTGGGACTAGAAGGTTTGTGTTATAAAGAGAGATTGGAGAGGCTGGGACTATTTTCCCTGGAACAAAGAAGAGGACCTAATAGAGATTTATAAAATCATGAGGGCCAAAGATGAGGTGTATAGTTACACTCTTACTCCCAGGGTAGTAGAATCTAAAACTGTAGGGCATAGGGTTAAGATGAGAGGGGAAAGAATTAAAGGAGAAGTGAGGCATGTGTTTTCACATGGAGGGTGATGGGTATATGGATCGAGCTGCCAGACCAAACAGTATAATAAAGTAAAGTAAAGTAAAGTAAATTTATTTATATAGCACTTTTCAATCAATTTCAATCAATGAAGCCAAAGTGCTTTACAGAGAAAATTATCCATATAAATGAAAAAAAAAAGAGGTAGAAAAAAGACACAACACACTATAAGAAATTCAACACGAACACCGTAGTATAGATGGATATGATTGGACAGCTTCATGAATTGGAAAGGTTTAGAGGAATATAGACCAAACATAGGCAAATCGGGAAGGCACCTATATCAGCATGAACATTTTGTGCTGAAGAGCCTGTTTCATGCTGTATAACTCTGTGACTCTATGCTGCTATAATTCATCTGTTGGAAATTCCAGCCCTTAATGTAAATATCCCATTAACCTGAGAGCAATTCTTTCTTAGTTTAGTTTAGAGATACAGCGCGGAAACAGGCCCTTCAGCGCACTAAGTCTGCAACGACCAGCGTTCCCCACATATTAACACTTTCCTACACACACTACGGACAATTTTACATTTACAGTGGCTTGCAAAAGTTTTCATACCCCTTGAACTTTTCCACATTTTGTCACGATACAACCACAAGCGTAAATGTATTTTATTGGGATTTTATGTGATAGACCAACACAAAGTGGTGCATAATTGTGAAATGGAAGGAAAATGATACATGGTTTTCAAATTTGTTTACAAATAAAAATCTGAAAAGTGTGGCGTGCAAAAGTATTCAGCCCCCCTGAGTCAATACTTTGTAGAACCACCTTTCGCTGCAATTACAGCTGCAAGTCTTTTGGGGTATGTCTCTACCAGCTTTGCACATCTAGAGACTGAAATTTTTGCCCATTCTTCTTTGCAAAATAGCTCAAGCTCAGTCAGATTGGATGGAGAGCGTCTGTGAACAGCAATTTTCAAGTCTTGCCAGAGATTCTCAATTGGATTTAGGTCTGGACTTTGACTGGGCCATTCTAACACATGAATATGCTTTGATCTAAACCATTGCATTGTAGCTCTGGCTGTATGTTTAGGGTCGTTGTCCTGCTGGAAGGTGAACCTCCGCCCAGTCTCAAGTCTTTTGCAGACTCTAACAGGTTTTCTTCCAAGATTGCCCTGTATTTGGCTCCATCCATCTTCCCATCAACTCTGACCAGCTTCCCTGTCCCTGCTGAAGAAAAGCATCCCCACAGCATGATGCTGCCACCACCATGTTTCACAGTGGGGATGGTGTGTTCAGGGTGATGTGCAGTGTTAGTTTTCCGCCACACATAGCGTTTTGCATTTAGGCCAAAAACTTCAATTTTGGTCTCATCTAACCAGAGCACCTTCCTCCACATGTCTGCTGTGTCCCCCACATGGCTTGTGGCAAACTGCAAACGGGACTTCTTATGGGTTTTTTTCAACAATGGCTTTCTTCTTGCCACTCTTCCATAAAGGCCCGATTTGTGGAGTGCACGACTAATAGTTGTCCTGTGGACAAATTCTCCCACCTGAGCTGTGGATCTCTGCAGCTCCTCCAGAGTTACCATGGGCCTCTTGGCTGCTTCTCTGATCAATGCTCTCCTTGCCCGGCCTGTCAGTTTAGGTGGACGGCCATGTCTTGGTAGGTTTGCAGTTGTGCCATTCTCTTTCCATTTTCGGATGATGGATTGAACAGTGCTCCGAGAGATGTTCAAAGCTTGGGATATTTTTTTATAACCTAACCCTGCTTTAAACTTCTCCACAACTTTATCCATGACCTGTCTGGTGTGTTCCTTGGGCTTCATGATGCTGTTTGTTCACTAATGTTCTCTAACAAACCTCTGAGGCCTTCACAGAACAGCTGTATTTATACTGAGATTAGATTACACACAAGTGGACTCTATTTACTAATTAGGTAACTTCTGAAGGCAATTGGTTGCACTGGATTTTATTTAGGGGTATCAGAGTAAAGGGGCTGAATACTTTTGCACGCGACACTTTTCAGTTTTTTATTTGTAAAAAAATTTGAAAACCATGTATCATTTTTCTTCCACTTCACAATTATGCGCCACTTTGTGTTGGTCTATCACATAAAATCCCAATAAAATACATTTACGTTTGTGGTTGTAACGTGACAAAATGTGGAAAAGTTCAAGGGGTATGAATACTTTTGCAAGCCACTGTATACCAAGCCAATTAACCTACAAACCTTGTATGTCTTTGGCATGTGGGAAGAAACCAAAGATCTCGCAGAAAACCCATGCGGTCACGGGGGGGACATACAAACTCCGTACAGACAGCACCCATAGTCGGGATTCAATCCAGGTCTCTGGCGCTGTAAACGCTGTATGGTAGCAACTCTACCACTGTGCCACCGTGTTGCCCAATTCTCAGCACTAGAACTCAAACTTATTTAAAACACAGACTCTCTAACTTTTATGAACTAAAAATCACAAGCTATCTGTTATTGAACAAGCTCCAAGTTGAATATACATATATATTACATCATTGATTGCAAATGCTCAAGGGGCAATTTAGATAGCCTGGGAGAAGGAAGGTAGTTTATAATGAACAAAAGAGCACTGTGATCGCTTGGATTATGGACAACCCTGTCACACACTCAGCATGTAGGTTCTGATGAGATTCTAACAGGATCCCATCCGTACAGATTTCAATATGGAGTATGGCTCATTTACTGTGTTTATGGTGGCCGATTCGGAAAGACAGGACAACTTTTGTGTTTACATTTACAACTGGCAAAAGCATCCTTTTATGCAGTGCTTTGAAAAATGAGAAAATAAAATGGTACCTACATAATATATAAAACACAGCAAACTGCATTTGCGTAGAATTGGAAAAATACACAGTCGTTGAAAATAAATGGATCGTGCGATCAAAGATGATGATAGTACCTAAGAGTATGCAGCGAATAATTTGGAGGAGACATTGCAAGATTGCATAATTGTGGACACAGAATACTGTTATGTGACAGGAAACTGAATTTGAAATAGGTCTTTGATATCAGTAGCGGAGACAGCAGTCAAGAAAGATTTGCCGAGACCAAGACTGTTCACAAGATAGAACATATCTTTTTGTTGTCTTCAGAAAAACAAACTGAAGTGAGATGTTGTCATTGTGGCATAATTGACATTGAGTTAATGAAATCAGACACAATAATCTGTTATGTTATCAAGGAACATTTGCCAAGGGTTTGCTTGAGAGCAAGTAAGGCCACAGTAAGGTCAAACAACTCAATTTGGTAAAGCATTAAGGTAGGAATAATGAGAGAGGGAGAATAGGTAGTGACCCAGATGGCTTGCAGACAGTAAGCCTCAATATAACTGAACATTGCCCTTTGACAGTGCACATTGAAAGAACGATTGTGCCAGTGGAAAATGACACGAGTGCTACAAATTGAGATGATGTGAGCAGGAATTTAAATCACCAAATTGGCCAAATAGTACACTGAGTATCAGTCATTCACCATCTTTCTGATCTACACTGTGGCAGATATCTTGGTGACAGGGATCAATGATATTGGAGTAGTAAACAGTTAGAATGAAGCAAGCTCCTGATTCTTTCTGGGTGAGGATTTAATTTGCTAAGGCAGAACTAGCAATCAAAGATAAAGCTGGTTTGGGGATGGATCAAGAGCATAAAAAAAGTATCATTTTTTTTGTTGTGTTTGACAGTAAGTAATTCAAGGTGTTTTGAGCTAATTTGGAATAAATCATAAAGGGCGTAGAAAGCAAGATTCGGTGAAAGGTGAGTACTATACCAGGATTCAAAGGAGGCGGTGTGCAGAAAAATGGAAAGAAGTGACATTGAACCAGATTTTCTAATTATCTGTGTTAATGACCTCCTTGCCTTTGTGAGGTCATAAGGGAGAATGCTCGCTGACTGTACAATGTTCAATTCGGTTCTCAGCTCCGCAGCAAATATTATTTGCAGCCTTATGGGCCTGTCCCACTTAGGCGATTTTTCAGGCGACTGCTGGCAACTGGCAACTGAAAAACTGGCAACTGAAAAACCAGCAACTAGACCGGCGACTGTCAGAGTGGAACACACACACACAAACACATCACAGACGGGGGACAGGGCAAGCAGGCGGAGCGCTGTCTGAAATTCACATGGTGCGAAGCCAAGGTGATACAGACACACACTGCGATGAACAGGAAGGTTGGCGCTGCAATTAAGACGGCTAAAGCACAGTGTACGGTAAGTCCTTTAAAAGAGGGGGAGGAGAAGGGGGGAGAAGGAGGGAGAAGGAGTGGAGACAACTTTTAAGAAGCCTGACAACTTTTAAGAAGCCAGAGATACACGGCTGTGAAGCTCGGCGGACATTTAACATTACCGGTCGGTTATCCTTGGTTCTGAAAACTACTGCTTACTTTTTTTTCCTCCAATGAGCCAATGAAATTCACCGGTCAGCCTACAACCTACAACAACCTTCGACCTCCTGGTGACCCAACTGCGGCACGAATATTCTCGCTACTCTCCATGGCGGCTTCATTCTTGTCGACGCAAATTTTTCAACATGTTGAAAAATTTGTGCCGACCATAATGAGGCCACGACTAGTTCCCAGAATGCGGGAACTCCTCACGACCATGAAGACGACTCCCCGGCAACCACCCGTGAACATGTGGCGACCATGTGATGACTGCATAGTCTCCTGCAGTCGCTTAAAAGTCGCCTAAGTGGGACAGGCCCATAAGCCTGCTCTTCACAGCAAGACCGGCAGAATACTCGAGTGTAGGCTGATAAGTGACAAATAATATCCATACCACATCCATGCCATTATCAATTAATCACTATTAATATCCAGGTCACTATTGACCAGATACTCAACCAGATCAGCCACATAATATCTGTGGTTACAACTGCAGGTTAGAGGTTAGCTAAGTAGCAAGGGCAAGTGATTCCTTTTTTGACATCCAAAGCATTTCCTCATCTATAAGGCACGTCAGGAGAGTGCTTCAACACTTTCTACTTGCTCGAATGAATGTCCTTCCAACAAGTCTCATTAAGCTTAGCATCTGGGATAAAAGCAGCCTACTTCTTGGCACTGCATCAACCACCCTGAACAATCCCTTCATCATTGTGGTTGTAGTGTTCTGTCTTCAAAATGTACTGCCATTACTTATCTAGACAATTCAATAGCACCTCCAGAATTGGCAGCCCCTCTCACTTGGAAGGTCAGGGGCAGCAAGTGCAGGGGAATACTACCGCCTGCATGTTCCCACCAAGTAGTCACCATTCCAATTTTGAAATGTATTACAGGGCCATCGTCACTGAGCCTAACTCTTGGAACTCCCTACCTATTAGCAGCCGTAGAGTTGCTGCCTTACAGGACCAGAGACCTGACTACTGGTGCTCTCCATACAGAGTTTGTATGTTCTCCCTGTGACTGCGTGGGTTTTCTCCGGATGCTCCGATTTCTTCCCACACTCCAATGACATACAGGTTTGGGTGTTAATAGCCTTCTGCAAATTGTAAATCGTCCCTAGTGTGTAGGATAGTGCTAGTGTGTGGGGGGATCGCGGATTGGCACGGACGGAGGGTCGAAAGGACTGTATCCATGCTGTGTCTCTAAGTCTAAAGCAGCATGGGACTACCTTTACCAGGAGGACTGCAGTGGTTCAAGAAGATGACCCGCCATTACCTTCTTAATGGCAATTCGGAATAGGCTGATGTTGTCAGTTATACCTAGATCACAAAAAACTGAATAAATAAGAAGAGTGAAGACAGATTGTAACATTCAGATCTGTGCAGTTTATAAGATAACAGTCAACAGAGAAGCAAAAGTAGACAGACATCTTTTATCTCTGATTGATGATTTGTTTTGCTCAGCTAGGAGGAGGACAGATCTTTATAAACCTTGACACATTAAACCCTTACCAGCAAATCAAGTCTGACAGAGGTTCAAAAGAGTACTCAATGATTAATACTCAAATCGAACAGTTCCAATATAACAGATTTTCATTTGAAGTAGCTTCAGATCTTAACATTTTCCAGAGAACAACAGTTATTTTGATCCATCTGTCATGTGCTATAAGCCGTGTTGACAAAATCTTGGTGTCTGTGAAGACAACAAGAACACAAGGAGAATCTCTGAGATGTATATCGGCAATTAAAAAAAAACAGGTGTACAGTTCATAAATGACAAATCTATCTTTACTGCCTCCAAAGTAGTATTTGACAGTCCTAAAATAGATGCTGAAGGAATTTACACAGTTGAGGACAGTGCTAGAGCACCCATTGTAACCAATTGGACAAAACTGAAGGCCTGCATAGCACTTCTCAATGACAATGGCATTTCTTACCATCTCGACACAAGTTGCTGAGTCACAATACAAAGTGGGAATGATATAGAAACAAAAAGAGTCAAAGAATTTACTGCTGAGTTTACAGTTTCTTGATTATTATGATTCAGAGAAGTCATTATTCTTGCTCTGCTTTGCATCGTCTAATGGCATTGATGCTGTTTTGTCACATTGTATAGAGGATGGAGGTGAGCAACTGACTGGTTTTGCTTCAAGGTCGCATTTTAAAGAAAATAAAGAATATTCAGAAGCAGCTGAAGGTTTAACTTTTGTGTCTGGAGCGACCAAGTTCCACAGGTACTTGTGTGGTCAGAAATTTACAATTTCACAAACATCAAATCCCTGTAGAAAGGGAGAACTGCAGACGCTGGTTCAGCAAGGAAAGGCACAAATTGCTGGAGTAACTTAACGGGCCAGGCAGCATCCCTGGCCAACATGGATAGGTGACATTTTGGTTTGGGATCCTTCTCTAACGGAGAGAGGGGGAGAACTTCTTCCAAGTAGGCATACCTTGAGGGGGGGTTGCAGTAAAGCAGACAAAATGTAGAAACTAGGAACTGCAGATGCTGGTTTACCAAGGAAAGACACAAAATGCTGGAGTAACTCAGTGGGGGAGGCAGCATGGGTTGACGTTTTGGTTTGGGTCCCAACCAGAAAGATCACCTATCCATGTTCTCCCGGGATGCTGCCTGACCCGCTGAGTTACTCCAACATTTTGCGTCTTTCCAAACCCCTGGGGTATTTTTAGGTGAATCTAAGGGGACACCTTTATTGACCTCAGCTAGAGTCAGGCATATTAATATGTATGGTGAATATGTAAATTAATTCAGTCATCTGCAATTGGTACACTATCGTTCTATCAGAGTTTTGACTTTTTGTTTCAGATTTCCAGGATCTGCAGTTTTTTTAAATTTCCTTTAAGAGGTCACAGAGTCATATAGTGATAGTGTGGAAACAGGCCCTTCGGCCCAACTTGCCCACATCAGTCAACATGTCCCAGCTACACTAGTCACACCTGCCCGTGTTTGGTCCAGATCCCTCCAAACCTGGCCTATCCATGTAAGGTGTTGTGATTGCATTATTATCAACTTTGGTTGAATGACATCATGAAAGGTAGCACTGTTTGGAAAAGTGAACAAAAAGAATGACTGGCCCAGGATAGATAGCCAGAGGTGAATTAATATCTGAGGCAAGTGGTGTTTGGTTTAATTTAGAGATGCAGTGTGGAAACAGGCCCTTTGGCCCACAAAGTCCACGGCGAGCAGCTATGCCCGTACATTAGCACTATCCTACACACTAGGGACAATTTTACAATTTTACCGAAGCCAATTAACCTACAAATTTGTATGTCTTTAGAATGTGGGAAGAAACCAGTGCTCCCGGAGAAAACCCTTGTGGTCACGGGGACAACATACAAATTCCGGATGTACGGCACCCACAGTCAAGATCGAGCTCACTTCTCTGGTGCTGTAAGGCAGTAACTCTACCATTGTGCCACTGTGCTGCCCATGCTGATCATGGGAGGAAGCTATTGTTAAGGGTAGGAATATGATGGGTGGAATGGGGGAATGGTGGGGATTTGCAAGGAGGGTGGGTGAACCGCGGGCCTGTGGACTTTAACATCATGGGGCCCACGGTCCCTGTTTAGAGACCGATTCGGGAGCTCCAAACCACGGAGAGTTTCAACCATCCCAACGCGGGACTTTCAATCACCCCAATGCAAGGGCTTCGCTGGCTGTGGGAGCTTTGATCACCCCAACTGCGGATGGTTCGACAGCGCAGACCGTGGGAGAATAAACAGGGAGAAGTTTGGACTTTATTACCTTCCATCACAGTGAGGGATGTGGGGAGCCGCTGTGGTGGATGTTTATATTAACTTGTATTTCATGTGGCTGTGAGCCTTGCTTTTCATTTAGTATGGCTGTATGGTAACTCAAATTTCACTGTACCTTAATTGGTACATGTAACAATAAACTGACCTTGACTTTGAAATCTTGATCAACCCTGAGTCCAGGGAGGAAGAATTTGAATCTTGTGCCTAGAGGGGCTGAGATCAAGTCTTGGGATTGGGAAAAGTGATTGATGACTGGAGAGATCAATGGACTGGCAATAATAGGGTGAACCTTGCAGTGTTTAGCTCCTAGATTTTATGAATGCGAGTTCAGGAGTAGCAACATTTGGGCTCAATGGATTGACTGACACCAAGAAGTACATGTTGTACAATCAAACCTATAGTGCAATATTCTGAAACTTCTCAAGTTCTCTGTTTCTCAACACACCTTAGCATCTTTCTAACAGGTCAAGGAACAAAAGAACTTCAATTTCTTGCGTTCCTCCCAAAATCCATTTCCGTATCATATGCTATGGATTCTAAAGCTGTTGTTCATTAGTAGCCTGTAATTCTCCTCCTGACACAGCATTTTGCAGTTTTCCCTACTCCGCAATCTTTGTCTTTCGAAAATCCTTGAAGCTCAAGAGATCTCTTAGTTTATTTTGCTCAAACATTGTGCTTCACCTTTAAAACATGTTTTAAGACCATATTAACAAGGATTCTCAAGGATCTTGAGAACACATGAGTTAACAATGCCCCTGAATTCAAAGGGCAAGTATTAATCTGACATCCGCGTCCACAAAAACATTTGCTAGCCGGCAAATTTCTGGTTGAATGAGCAAGTAGGGATTGTTGGACTTTGTTCTGGGGAATGAGTCCGACCAAATGGTTCAACAATCAGAAAGGAAATATTTGTGATGCGCCGTTCATGGCAACTATCATGGAACAGCTATGGAAAATGATATAGATCACTCATCTGGAACATGACCAATTTTATGGGATGAGATGCAATCTGCCCCAGGCATTTGAAATTTGGAATCAAAGACATGATGGCAAAATTGTAGTTCAACAATGGACAATGAGAGGTCTTTAAAATGGAGATGACTCAGATACAGTCTACATATGTTCTACAGAAACTATCTTTCTATGGTCCTTATGGCTGCTTTGTTTTATTCAGTATCTCTTTGGACTTTTTGGAGCCCCTGGCATTGTTGGCCTTTGTAGACATTAAACATCACCCTGACATTAGAGTTATGGAGTGATGCAGCACTATCTTGAGTTAGAGTCTGTGTACTTTCCTCAATTGATCTGGATTTCATTGTGACCTTAGACAAACTTCTTCACTGACCACTACACCATCAATTTTGGCATAATGTGCCAAATTACTAATCATGCCTCCAAGATTCTTATCCAATCATTGATTTCTATGACAAATAACAGGCATCAGAGCACCAATCCCTTTAACACAAAACTGGTCTCAGGCGTCCACTCTGAGAAACACCTCTCCTCCACCACACACAGCCTTCTATCGTTATGTCAATTTTGCATCCAATTCACTAGCTTATTCTGTATCCCATGTGTTCTCATTTTCCAGACCACCCGACCTTGTCAAAGGTCACACTAAAGTCTATGTAGACAACATCTAATGCACTGGTCTCATCAGCCTTCATGCTCTCTTTTTCAAAAACTCAGTAAAATTAGCAAGAAATCATTTTCAATGCACAAAGCCAAGCTGACTCACTAACCAGTCCTTGCCTTTCCAAATGTAAATAAATCCTTTCTCTCAGAATCCCCTTCAGTAACTTTCCCACCACTAATGTTCAGCTCATCGGATAGCAATACCTGACCTTGTCCTTATAACCCTTCTTAAATAAAGACAAAATATGAACCATCCTCAAGTCATAGAATCATAGACCCATACAATACGAAAACGGACCCTTCGGCCCAACTTGCCCATGCTGACCAAGATGCTCTATCTTCGCTAGTCCCACCTGCTCACATTTGACCTATATCCCCCTAAACCTTTCCTATCCATGTACCTGTCTAAATGTCTTTTAAACATTGTTATAGTACCAGCCTCAACTACCTCCTCTATATACCCACCACCCTTAGAGTGGAAAATGGTGCCGTTGGTGCCTATTAAATCTTTCCCCTCTCACCTTAAACCTATGTCCTCTGGTCCTTGATTCCCTCTTCTGGGTAAAATACTCTGTGCATTCATCCTATCTATTCCCCTTTTTCCAGCTTTCTTCCTGGTTCATTAGTCGCAATGGTAAATGCAATTTTAAACAATCTTCAGATGTCAATTGCTAGAGGAAAAGTACTGTGCAAAAGCCGTTTAGAAACCTTACGATATAGCACGCATTTGTTAGAGTAATTGATCCATTTTTATATAGTCAAGTCCTTTATTCTGCTATGTTTTCTAAAACACCCTTGGCAGCTCTGAAATTTTATCTGAAGCTTTCCTTCGCTGAAAACAATGTTTCCCCATGCCTATTGGCAATGTGACATTATAGAGTAGAGATTCAGTATGTTAAAGGGCTGTAAGAAATATTAGTTGACAGCTCAGTGCAATGGGACTTTATTCTGCTCTGCAGAATGTTCATGATTTTTTTAGCGTGACCAATTTCCTGTTCCCTTGGTCCAAGAACCCTATTTTGTTAACAGCATTAAGTCAAAGCGCCAGCTCTTTACAAGGCTCTGGTTTCTTAAGATTTGATAGCAGAAGTAGCAAACCATTGTTTCCTCGTGACATGTTAGGAATGGAGCTACTTACGCATTTCTAAATCATTGACATTGACAGTTATCTGGCAAGTACCAAATGCTTTAGAGTAGATGTGGGCAGATTAGTGCACAGGCAGGTAGCCCATGCAATTTAATGCAGAGGAGCTACATTTTGTGAGGAGAAACAAGGTAAGGGAGTGTACACTATTAATGACTATGATATAGCTATTAATGACTATGATATAGTTGGGATCACGGAGACATGGCTCCAGGGTGACCAAGGCTGGGAGCTGAACATCCAGGGATATTCAATATTCAGGAGGGATAGAGAGAAAGGAAAAGGAGGTGGGGTAGCATTGATGATTAGAGAGGAGATTAACGCAATGGAAAGGAAGGACATTAGGTTCGAGGATGTGGAATCGGTATGGGTAGAGCTGCGAAACACTAAGGGGCAGAAAACGCTGGTGGGTGTTGTGTACAGGCCACCTAACAGTAGTAGTGAAGTTGGAGATGGTATCAAACAGGAAATTAGAAATGCGTGCGACAAAGGCAAAACAGTTATAATGGGTGACTTCAATCTACATATAGATTGGGTGAATCAAATTGGCAGGGGTGCTGAGGAAGAGGATTTCTTGGAATGTATGCGGGATAGTTATCTAAATCAACATGTAGAGGAACCAACGAGAGAGCAGGCTATTTTAGACTGGGTATTGAGTAATGAGGAAGGGTTAGTTAGCAGTCTTGTTGTACGTGCCCCCTTGGGCAAGAGTGACCATAATATGGTTGAGTTCTTCATTAGGATGGAGAGTGACATTGTTAATTCAGAAACAATAGTTCTGAACTTAAAGAAAGGTAACTTTGAGGGTATGAGACATGAATTGGCCATGATTGACTGGCAATTAATTCTAAAAGGGTTGACGGTGGACATGCAATGGAAGACATTTAAAGACTGCATGGATGAACTACAAAAATTGTTCATCCCAGTTTGGCAAAAGAATAAATCAGGGAAGGTAGTGCATCCGTGGATAACAAGGGAAATCAGGGATGGTATCAAAGCGAAAGATGATGCGTACAAATTAGCCAGAAAAAGCAGCATACCAGAGGACTGGGAGAAATTCAGAGACCAGCAGAGGAGGACAAAGGGCTTAATTAGGAAAGGAAAAATAGATTATGAAAGAAAACTGGCAGGGAACATAAAAACTGACTGCAAAAGTTTTTATAAATATGTAAAAAGAAAGAGATTAGTTAAAACAAATGTAGGTCCCTTGCAGTCAGAAACAGGTGAGTTGATCATGGGGAACAAGGATATGGCGGACCAATTGAATAACTACTTTGGTTCCGTCTTCACTAAGGAAGACATAAATAATCTGCCGGAAATAGCAGGGGACCGCGGGTCAAAGGAGTTGGAGGAATTGAGTGAAATCCAGGTTAGTCGGGAAGTGGTTTTGGGTAAATTGAATGGATTAAAGGCCGATAAATCCCCAGGGCCAGATAGGCTGCATCCCAGAGTACTTAAGGAAGTAGCCCCAGAAATAGTGGATGCATTAGTAATAATCTTTCAAAATTCTTTAGATTCTGGAGTAGTTCCTGAGGATTGGCGGGTAGCAAACGTAACCCCACTTTTTAAGAAGGGAGGGAGAGAGAAAACGGGGAATTACAGACCAGTTAGTCTAACATCGGTAGTGGGGAAACTGCTAGAGTCAGTTATTAAAGATGGGATAGCAGCACATTTGGAAAGTGGTGAAATCATTGGACAAAGTCAGCATGGATTTACGAAAGGTAAATCATGTCTGACGAATCTTATAGAATTTTTCGAGGATGTAACTAGTAGCGTGGATAGGGGAGAACCAGTGGATGTGGTGTATCTGGACTTCCAGAAGGCTTTCGACAAGGTCCCACATAAGAGATTAGTATACAAACTTAAAGCACATGGCATTGGGGGTTCAGTATTGATGTGGTTAGAGAACTGGCTGGCAAACAGGAAGCAAAGAGTAGGAGTAAACGGGTCCTTTTCACAATGGCAGGCAGTGACTAGTGGGGTACCGCAAGGCTCAGTGCTGGGACCCCAGCTATTTACAATATATATTAATGACCTGGATGAGGGAATTGAAGGCAATATCTCCAAGTTTGCGGATGATACTAAGCTGGGGGCAGTGTTAGCTGTGAGGAGGATGCTAGGAGACTGCAAGGTGACTTGGATAGGCTGGGTGAGTGGGCAAATGTTTGGCAGATGCTGTATAATGTGGATAAATGTGAGGTTATCCATTTTGGTGGCAAAAACAGGAAAGCAGACTATTTTCTAAATGGTGGCCGACTAGGAAAAGGGGAGATGCAGCGAGACTTGGGTGTCATGGTACACCAGTCATTGAAAGTAGGCATGCAGGTGCAGCAGGCAGTGAAGAAAGCGAATGGTATGTTAGCTTTCATAGCAAAAGGATTTGAGTATAGGAGCAGGGAGGTTCTACTGCAGTTGTACAGGGTCTTGGTGAGACCACACCTGGAGTATTGCGTACAGTTTTGGTCTCCAAATCTGAGGAAGGACATTATTGCCATAGAGGGAGTGCAGAGAAGGTTCACCAGACTGATTCCTGGGATGTCAGGACTGTCTTGTGAAGAAAGACTGGATAGACTTGGTTTATACTCTCTAGAATTTAGGAGATTGAGAGGGGATCTTATAGAAACTTACAAAATTCTTAAGGGGTTGGACAGGCTAGATGCAGGAAGATTGCTCCCGATGTTGGGGAAGTCCAGGACAAGGGGTCACAGCTTAAGGATAAGGGGGAAATCCTTTAAAACCGAGATGAGAAGAACTTTTTTCACACAGAGAGTGGTGAATCTCTGGAACTCTCTGCCACAGAGGGTAGTCGAGGCCAGTTCATTGGCTATATTTAAGAGGGAGCTAGATGTGGCCCTTGTGGCTAAAGGGATCAGAGGGTATGGAGAGAAGGCAGGTACGGGATACTGAGTTGGATGATCAGCCATGATCATATTGAATGGCGGTGCAGGCTCGAAGGGCCGAATGGCCTACTCCTGCACCTAATTTCTATGTTTCTATGTTTCTATGTTACACTGAATGCAAATCCAAAAGTGGGAAGGAACAGAGAGACAGCATATGTTGCCAAACTCAGCTACTGAAAATCAGTTCTGAAAGAAACTTCCGTTTATCTATTAATTTCCTACCATGGATGTTGACAGATATGAAAAGGAGGAAAATAGTGGGAAATTATAGAACATCAATGGCCTGGACACCTCATTATCATGGATCTATACACTGTAAATGAATTGATTGTAATCGTGTATTGTCTCTCTGCTGACTGGTTGGCATGCAACAAAAAGCTTTTCACTGTACCTCAGTACACATGACAATAAACTAAACTGAAACTGTGAGTAACTAATTGCAGTTGCAGTTAGTTCCTTCTCACTTCCATGGAAATCAAACAAAATGTACCTGCCTGTGCCTTTACTAACCTCAGATGTTCTTTCTGTTGAAGTCACCTGACAATAGGCTTCAATGGCTACCCCACACCAGTCACCTAGAATATTTCATTCAGGTCTCATTGAGGGACTCTTTGGATTTGGAGAGTGTGCTTGTGATAACAAGGTAGGTTAAAATTCCATTCAGTCATATCCTGGAGTCTTCTTCAGGCAGGTAATCTAATCTTAACCACCCAACCATCCAATTTCTGGCAGGCTGTAGGAATAAATGTATCCATAAATATTACATAATAAATAACTTTTCTCAGCATTGATGATTTTGTCTCTTTAAAACTTACTTTCACTCAGTCCGTTTAAGGTCGTAAAATATCTTGTTACTCCATGGGAATTTTACAAGACAAAATGGAACACAAAGCTACATAAAGAGAAATTAGAATGTGGCGAGGATTTAATGAACAATTTTAGAGCTTAAAGAAGCTGAGCAATTCAGGAGGGTTACGGGAATAAGCTAGGTACATTATAAACATGTGAGTCTAACATCAGTGATAAGCAATTTAACAGAAAAAAATCTGAAAGGCATGATTGATTTACACGTATAAAAGCAGGGACAAATCAATGATGGCTGGCATGGCTAAGTTTGGGAGAGATCCTACTTGATCCATTTAATTGAACTGTTTGAAGTCACAAAATGTATTGATGGGTGCATTGTGGTTAATGCATCTACATTAAAACCTTTGACAGTCACATAAGGGAAACTGGTTGAATAGGTTAGAATCCATGGACTCCAAGGCAAGGTTGGCAAATCAGATCCAAAACAGGCTTGGTAGTAGGAGGCAGATGGTCCTGCTGTTACTGTTGAGCCTGTGTCCAGAAGTATTATAATGTAAGGGATAAACAGGCTATGTGAGCTAAAATTGAGTTGTCAGCTAAATTAGCAGCACCACATTTCAAACCCTGCTTAGGAAAATAAGTAGATGTTTTCGAAGAATGCTTGAGGTAATTCAAAGGGACCAGTAGATTAGGACACCTGCGAGGTCACTAAGATAAGCTTTGCTTTCCCAGAGCCATCCGAGACTAGCTCGGTGTCTGATAGGACACATAACACATGCCATTATGGTACCAAGGAGGATAGCTAGATTGACACATAATTACCTGTTGTTCTTAGAGATAAAAATTAATATATAAATACATGCTTCTACCATGAGAGCATGAGCTTCATCTTCGGGGAGAGAAAAGAGCTTCACCAAGGAGAGAGAGAGGAAGAGCTTGGACCGTAGTGTGTGCCGGTGCCAGCCGGTGTAGACAGGACACTCAAATACGCGGAGGGGCGTGAGACCTGTTATTTTGTATTGTTACTTTATTGATTTCTACTTGTTTCTACTTTAGTGTTTCTACTTGTGTTTTACTTGTGTTTGCTTTAATAAACAATTATTTGTGATCTTCACCATGAGCTTCCTCCATTCATTGATCTGAATCTTTGAATCCTAATTACAAGTATACATGGGAATTTGGTGCTAGGAACCTTTCTGTTTCTTAGATACACAGATAAATTGAATATGATCGTATGTTGTTATAATTGATAAGTTTACAGATAATATAAAAATTGGTGATGCTGTTGATAGTGACGGGCAGGTACATGGAAAGGAATGGGCTAAACACGGGCCAATGAGACCAGCGTAGATGGGGCATGTTGTTTGGAATTGATGGGTTTTGTCCAAAGGACCTTTTTCTGTGTTGTATGACTCTCTGATTCAGGAATTCTTGAAATCTGGAATGTACTGAAGCGGTGAGCTGTGAATTGCAGGTGTTCTCAACACTAAAGAACTCTCTAGACGAGTACTTAAACTGCCAAGACATAAAAGGCCCTTGACAACAAGTGCAGATAAATGGGATTGATATTGATAGGTATTTGATGGTCAGCATTTACATGGGGCACCAAGGCCCTAATTTGGGGAGAAAAATCTGGAATCTGATGTCACTGAGTTACAATAGCCAGAGATAAAGCAAAAGATAATATTGTGGAAAAAGTTCAGAAGAGGGCTGGGGAATATAAATTTAATTCAGGAGAAACAAAACCTGGTACACTTCAAGTGTGATGTTTTCTTCTGGAAATAGCAAAGAGAATTTTAATCTATATAATTGAAAATAAATCTTGAATTTTAATAGTTTAAATAAAGTGATCACTTATACCTTGTAGAAAGCAATCATTAATTAATATTTCAAATTGATATAACAGGAATGATTCATTTTAAATCTGAAATATATTAGATTTTTATGGGAAAACTGGTTTTATCAGCAGTTAGTCATTTGTTTTCTACTCATCTCACATAAAATGATTAACTGAAGACTTGAAATTGTTCCTCACCCGTTTGAAATTCATGCAAGATTTGGGAAATCATGAACCAGAGGACATATGTTTAATGTGAGAGGGACAGGATTGAATAGGAACATGAGGGGCAAACTTTTCAGAGGATGGTGGGTATATGGAATGAGCTGCCAAAGTAGGTAATTGAGGTGGGTACTTTAACAGCAGTTTTTTCAGAGATACAGGGTGGAAGAAGGCCCTTCGGCCCACCTTGTCCATCCAATACCAACGATCACCCATGCACTAGCTCCGTTATTCCGTTTGCATCCGATACATCCTTTACACTAGGGGCAATTTACAGAAGCCAATTAATGTACAAATCTGCACGTCTTTGGAATGTGGGAGGAAACCAAGAGCACCTGGATAAAAGGACATGTGTAATAATGCACTTGGACAGGTTTATAGACAGGAACGAATTGGAGGGATATGGGCCAAAATGTGGTCAAATGGGACTAACTTAGACAGGACATCTTGGTGGACATGAACGAGTTGTGTCAAAGGGGCTTTTTTCCATGCTATATAACTTGGGCTGGAATACGGGAAAAAGACGGAATAATAAAGCCAAGGAAATATTTAACAATAAGGTTGGTGAATTGCTGGAGCAGAGCTAATTATGAACTGAAAGCAAAGCACAGATGTCGAAGGGAATGATGGAGAGAGGAAACAGAAACAGATTCAGTTTAATTTGCCCATGCCGAACAAGATACTCCAACTACACTAGTTTGGCTCTTATCCCTCTTTCATTTCTTGATGATTTAATGAAAGGCATGGTTACAGAAAGCAGTCTTAATAATGGAAGAGATATGGGGTAGGAAGCTCCACACAAAAATGACCCCAAAGGTCTTGTGTGGTCAGGTTCAGTCTCAGATAGTGAATTGAGTGGCACAGTGGTAGAGTTGACGCCTTACAAGCCAGTGACCTGGGTTCGATCCTAATTATGGGTGCTGTCTGTACAGAGTTTGTACCTTCTCTGGGTGCTCCGGTTTCCTCCCACACTTCAAAGATGTACAAGTTTGTAGGTTAATTAGCCTCAGTAAATTGTCCCCAGTGTGTAGGATAGAACTAGTGTATGGGTGATTATTAGTTGGCATGGACTCGGTGGGCCGAAAGGCCTCTTTCCATGCTCTATCTCTCAATTCTGAACTCTTGATAAAGGGATGGTGTTGGTGTCTGGGGAGTGGGGTTTGTAACACTACATAGTTAACTTTGTTGGAATCCATTAGTTAATTAGAAATTTTATTGTGTACTTTTCATCTTGTTATTTCTGAAATTAGTCCAGATATTGGGGCAGAAATAAATTTGCACTGGAATTTATGCACTAAAGTAGTGCTCTGATAATTGATCCCAATATATTTAGCTGAAGAAATTCATGTCTGCGTCTTCTGCAATGATTTGTATGTTTATGGGGGTGTTATTGCATTTGTGCGTGATAAAAGTGAGTAATTTCAAGTCTCTCTCAAAAGCTGAAAGGGAACTGCTGTGATTATAGCTGCTCGAGTGTCTCTCGAAAGAGAGATCTGACTACAACTGCTGAAGGAGAACGTTGGAGAGCTCAGGAACTACTCAGATTAGCCACAACAAGCCAGACAGGAGAGCAGGCACCCCGTATCTAGGACATTGAGTGTAACTATTAAATAAGCGGTTGGCACAAGAAAAGACATGCCCTTGGAGCTATCAAGGCGAAGACACAGTTGAATGAAGTTGATAGAGGGATGAATGCCTGAATTGATGCACCAAGTTCATGGTTAAAGTTTAAAGTTTAACGATATTTTTGACCTTGTGTAGGAAGAAGCTAAGGACATTTTTTGCCACAGAACGTCTGTGGAGGCCAAGTCAGTGGATATTTTTAAGACAAAGACAGATACATAGAAACATAGAAACATAGAAAATAGGTACAGGAGTAGGCCATTCGGCCCTTCGAGCCTGCACCGCCATTCAATATGATCATGGCTGATCATCCAACTCAGTATCCTGTACCTGCCTTCTCTCCATACCCCCTGATCCCTTTAGCCACAAGGGCCACATCTAACTCCCTATTAAATATAGCCAATGAACTGGCCTCACTACCTTCTGTGGCAGAGAATTCCACAGATTCACCACTCTCTGTGTAAAAAATGATTTTCTCATCTCGGTCCTAAAAGACTTCCCCCTTATCCTTAAACTGTGGCCACTTGTTCTGGACTTCCCCAACATCAGGAATAATCTTCCTGCATCTAGCCTGTCCAACCCCTTAAGAATTTTGTAAGTTTCTATAAGATCCCCCCTCAATCTTCTAAATTCTAGCGAGTACAAGCCGAGTCTATCCAGTCTTTATTCATATGAAAGTCCTGACATCCCAGAATCAGTCTGGTGAACCTTCTCTGTACTCCCTCTATGGCAAGAATGTCTTTCCTCAGATTAGGAGACCAAAACTGTACGCAATACTCCAGGTGTGGTCTCACCAAGACCCTGTACAACTGCAGTAGAACCTCTCTGCTCTTATACTCAAATCCTTTTGCTACGAATGCTAACATACCATTCGCTTTCTTCACTGCCTGCTGCACCTGCAGGCCTACTGTCAATGACTGGTGTACCATGACACCCAGGTCTCGTTGCATCTCCCCTTTTCCTAATCGGCCACCATTTAGATAATAGTCTACTTTCCTGTTTTTGCCACCAAAGTGGATAACCTCACATTTATCCACATTATACAGCATCTGCCATGCCTTTGCCCACTCACCCAACCTATCCAAGTCACCTTGCAGCCTCCTAGCATCCTCCTCACAGCTAACCACTGCCCCCCAGCTAACACTGCCCCCCAGCTACACTGCCCCCCAGCTTTGTGTCATCTGCAAACTTGGAGATGTTGCATTCAATTCCCTCATCCAGCTCATTAATATATATTGTAAATAGCTGGGGTCCCAGCACTGAGCCTTGCGGTACCCCACTAGTCACTGCCTGCCATTCTGAAAAGGACCCGTTTACTACTACTCTTTGCTTCCTGTCTGCCAGCCAGTTCTCTATCCACATCAATACTGAACCCCCAATACCGTGTGCTTTAAGTTGTCGAAAGCCTTCTGAAAGTCCAGATATAATACATCCACTGGTTTTCCCCTTATCCACTCTACTAGTTACATCCTCGAAAAATTCTATAAGATTCGTCAGACATGATTTACCTTTCATAAATCCATGCTGACTTTGTCCAATAAATTCACCACTTTCCAAATGTGCTGCTATCCCATCTTTAATAACTGACTCTAGCATTTTCCCCACTACCGATGTTAGACTAACTGGTCTGTAATTCCCCGTTTTCTCTCTCCCTCCCTTTTTAAAAAGTGGGGTTACATTAGCTACCCTCCAATCCTCAGGAACTACTCCAGAATCTAAAGAGTTTTGAAAAATTATCACTAATGCATCCACTATTTCTGGGCTACTTCCTTAAGTACTCTGGGATGCAACTTATCTGGCCTGGGGATTTTTCGGCCTTTAATCCATTAAATTTCCCTTACACCTCTCCCCGGCTAACCTGGATTTCACTCAGTTCCTCCATCTCATTGACCCCCGGTCCCCTGCTATTTCCAGCAGATTATTTATGTCTTCCTTAGTGAAGACAGAACCAAAGTAGTTATTCAATTGGTCTGCCATGTCCTTGTTCCCCATGATCATTCACCTGTTTCTGACTGCAAGGGACCTACATTTGTTTTAATTAATATTTTTCTCTTCACAAATCTATAAAAAAGTATGCAGTCAGTTTTTATGTTCCCTGCCAGTTTTCTTTCATAATCTATTTTCCCTTTCCTAATTAAGCCCTTTGTCCTCCTCTGCTGGACTCCCAGTCCCCTGGTAGGCTGCTTTTTCTGGCTAATTTGTATGCTTCATCTTTTGTTTTGATACTATCCCTGATTTCCCTTGTTATCCACGGATGCACTACCTTCCCTGATTTATTCTTTTGCCAAACTGGGATGAACAATTGTTGTAGTTCATCCATGCAGTCTTTAAATGCCTTCCATTGCATATCCACCGTCAACCCTTTAAGATTCAATTGCCAGTCTATCTTGGCCAATTCACCTTTCATACCCTCAAAGTTACCTTTCTTTAAGTTCAGGACCCTTGTTTCTGAATTAACAATGTCACTCTCCATCCTAATGAAGAACTCAACCATATTATGGTCACTCTTGCCCAAGGGGCCACGCACAACAAGACTGCTAACTAACCCTTCCTCATTACTCAATACCCAGTCTAGAACAGCCTGCTCTCTCATTGGTTCCTCTACATGTTGGTTTAGAAAACTATCCCGCATACATTCCAAGAAATCCTCTTCCTCAGCACCCCTGCCAATTTGATTCACCCAATCTATATGTAGATTGAAGTCACCCATCATAACTGTTTTACCTTTGTTGCACGCAATTTCTAATTTCCAGTTTGATGCCATCCCCAACTTCACTACTACTGTTAGGTGGCCTGTACACAACTCCCACTAGCGTTTTCTGCCCCTTAGTGTTTCGCAGCTCTACCCATATCTATTCAACATCCTCCAAGCTAATGTCCTTCCTTTCTATTGCATTAATCACCTCTCTAACCAGCAACGCTACCCCACCTCCTTTTCCTTTCTGTCTATCCCTCCTGAATATTGAATATCCCTGGATGTTCAGCTCCCAGCCTTGGTCACCCTGGAGCCATGTCTCCGTGATCCCAACTATATCATATTCATTAATATCTATCTGCACATTCAACTCGTCCACCTTATTACGAATGCTCCTTGCATTGAGACACAAAGCCTTGTTTTTACAACATTCTTACCCCTTGTACAATTATGTGAAATTAGATAGATTCTTGATTAGTACAGGTGTCAGAGGTTATGGGGAGAAGGCAGGAGAATGGGATTAGGATGGAGAGATAGATCAGCCATGATTGAATGGTGAAGAAGACTTGATGGGCCAAGGCCTAATTCTACTCCTATCACTTATGACCTTATGACATGACATTGCATTCATTATCAAGGTTAATGAAAATAGCAGCAAATCCCATCTTCCTAAAACTGCACAACCGCATTCATGCTGCTGATTGCATCATACCGAATAACAATCTTAATAAGATTATACCCTTCACTAACATTCGTAAGGTCCAATACACCCTCACACATTTATTACTTTTTGAACAACAGAAACAATATGAGTGCTCAGGGATAAACAAGGCCATGTATGATTACAAAAAGGACATATATAATACTACAGAAAAAGTCACCAGAAAAACTTGCAGATTCCAAATGAGTAGAAAATGTATCTTCCCTACACTTTACGGTCTTATCTCCTTGGTTCTCTGTGGCTGAGTTTGTCTAATTCACCTCAAGTTACAACAGGCACATTGAGAACACAATACATGCAGAATTGTAAAAGACTGTCTAAATGCTACTCCTGTTCTCTGCCTTCACACATTATCCTGTTCTCTGCCTTCACAAGAAACTAGAGAAGCAATAAAAGAGCAGGTCAGAGACAGAGAATCCTGTGGTGAATAACTCACCTCTTACCCCCCCCAAAGCTTGTCCACATCTACAATGCTCAATCAGTGGTGTGATGGAACACTCTCCACTTGCCTGGATTAGTTATGGTGCAATATCACACTATGTGGTAGCACTAATGCTTGAATCAATGGCATGTGTAGAATTAGGAACAGAACTTATTGGACAAAGAAGACTTTGGTGCCCATGTAGATATCTCACACTTGGTATGCTTTCCAGCTATTCAACAATGACAGTCACATTACCCAGGCTTGCAGCAGTTCAAGTGCACTCTTCCTTCCCTTTACCAAGGGAAACAGTACAATCCAGTCAGTAACAGACTGCGCCTTACAGATTTAATTATATTGAGGAATGGGTATCTTTCTACCATATATTTGGCTGCCATAGTGACAATGATTAACAAATAAACAGGGATTGTTGATAATTGCAATGTTACCATATCTAATCATCCTCAATCCTATTTCCCTCCATTTAATTTTTTTTCTAGATTTTACAATTCACTCAGAGGGTGGTGGGTATATGGAACAAGGTAGTTGAAGCAGATAATGTAACAGCATTTGATAGACACTTGAACAGGTACATGGATAGGAAAAGTTTAGAGGGATATGGACCAAATGCTGGCAAATGGGAGTAGCATAGATGGGGCATCTTGGTCAGCATAGATGAGTTGAGCCAAAGGGACTGTTTCCAGGCTGTATGACTTTATGACCCTGGTTTAAACTCTCCTTTTACCTGACACTTTTTCTCATTGGATTCTTACACTTCTGCTTTTCTTATTTTAGATATCCCAGAAAGCCCAACTGCAAAGGTCCCAGCTGCAATAACGATACAAAACGTGTCATTGCATTCTAATAATGGGATGTCCTGTAGAGTCGTAGAGACACACCACATGGAAACAAGCCCGTCAGCCCAACTTACCCATGCCGATCAACATGCCCCATCTAATCTAGTCCCACCTGCCTGTGTTTGCCCCATTTCCCTCTCGACCTGGATAGAGTGGATGTGGAGGATATTTCCACTGATGGGAGAGTCTAGGACCAGAGGTCATAGCCTCAGAATTAAAGGATGTTCCTTTAGGAAAGAGATGAGAAGGAATGTATTCAGTCAGTGGGTGGTGAATCTGTGGAATTCATTGCAACAGAAGGCCGTGGAGGCCAGGTAAATGTATATATATATATATTTTTTAAATAATTTTATTTATTACAAGTACATTACATTACAACAAATTACATTAGTACTCATCACGTATATCTTATTACAATTAATGTACTCCATCATTTAAAAAAAATAATAAAGAGAGAAGGTTGAAATTAAGAAAGAAGAGAAAGTGAGGGAAAATAGTGAAAGTGTAAAAACGTGTCAACAGGAAAGAACAGAGACCCTGTAGAAAAGAGATTGGAAAGAAAAGATTAAGAGATAGACCCTAAAGAAGAAAAAAAAGAGAAAGAAGAGAAAAGAGAAGCACAATTACTTTATTATGAGCATCTCGCAAGTGGGGTATACGAACTCACCACCTTTCATCCCCCTTTACCTGACATCGGTACTTTTTAAAGTACTTTTGCACCTTATGTTTGTAATAGTTCTATAAATGCAGACCACGTCAGATGGAAGTGATCTGATTTGCCTGCCAGGAGGAGTCTTATCTCTTCTAAGTGTAATGTTTCAAACATATTTGAAATCCACATGTTTATAGTTGGTATTGGGGCGTTTTTCCAGAATTTTAGGATAAGCTTTTTTCCAGTTATTAACCCGTAATCAACTAATTTCTTTTGAAACATATTTAGTTCAGGGCTATCTTCCGTTGTTCCGAAGATAATCCATTCTGCTTTTGGTGTCAGTTTTATTTTAAATAATATTGTAAAGATTTCAAAAATTTTAATCCAAAATTTTTGAATTTTTGTACAAAAAACAAATGAGTGCGCTATAGTAGCTTCTTGAGATTGACATTTATCGCAAATAGATGATACATTGGGGAAAATTTTATTAATTTTAGTTTTTGAATAATATAATCTGTGTAAAATTTTGAATTGTATTAAAGTGTGTCTTACATTAATCGAGCATTTATGCACGTTTAATAACTGTTCATTCCACCTTTCCTTTGAAATTTTAATAGTTAATTCTTGTTCCCAGTCTTTTCTAATACCTTCCGTAGATGGTATTTCTACATTTAAGATAATATTATACAAATACGATATTAAGTTTGCTGATTCAGCTTTTATCTGCATTGTTTCGTCCAGTACATCTGCTGGGATATTATAATGATCTTTTGTATATTTTTTCAAATAGTCACATATTTGAAAATATTTAAAATATTGATTATTTCCCAGTTTATATTTGATTTGTAATTGTTGGAATGATAGTAATTTTCCAGTTTCATACAAGTCTCCGAACGTTTTAATTCCTAGTCTATCCCATTGTATGAATGATTTGTCTGTAATAGAGGGATTAAACAAAGGGTTATTAACTATTGGAGATAAAAGCGATAGATTTCTTTATTTTAAATTTTGTTTTATTTGTTTCCAAGTTCTGATTGTACTATGTATAATTGTTTTTTTGTTATAATTTATGTTATTCAGTTTCATTGGTGAGAGGAGGATCGCTCCAATATTACAAGAGGAGCAGTCCCCTCTCTCCATTACAATCCAGTCCACTTGCTGCGCAGAGTTGTCCATCAGTTGAATCATATTTTTAATATTTACTGACCAATAATAATACATAAAGTTTGGGAGTGCTAAGCCCCCTAATACTTTAGCTTTGTTCAAGTGTGTTCTTTGTATTCTATGGGATTTATAATCCCATATAAAATTAGTAATGTCTGAATCCAATTTATTTTTTAACTTCTTTGGTAGATATATAGGAATTGATTGAAATAGGTATAGA
Source organism: Malacoraja senta (assembly GCA_038087875.1). NCBI lineage: Eukaryota > Metazoa > Chordata > Chondrichthyes > Rajiformes > Rajidae > Malacoraja > Malacoraja senta. The sequence continues at coordinate 6,359 of JAXLNO010000261.1, read as the reverse complement.
ATTTGTGGTAAAAAAACCATTTTTATTGCATTTATTCGACCTATTAAAGACATCGGAAGTGTTTTCCAAAATTTAATTAATGTATTTAATTTATTAAGTAGAGGATTATAATTTGCTTTGAACATGCCTTGATATGTTCTGGTAATTTCAATACCCAAGTATTTAAATTTTTCTGTAGCTATTTTAAAAGGGAATTTTAAGAGATGTATTGAGTCTTTCGGTTTTATTGACATAATTTCACTTTTATTCCAATTTATTCTGTATCCAGAAAAGGATCCAAAGTCCTCAATTAGATTTAGTATGTTTGGTATAGTAATTTGAGGTTTTGTGATGTACAATAATATATCATCCGCGTATAACAATATTTTATTTTTTGAATATTTAGTGTTATAGCCATGGATATCTGGATGTGTTCTAATTTTTTCTGCTAAAGGTTCAATTATAAGAGCAAATAACTGCGATGATAATGAGCATCCTTGTCTATTACCCCTTGATAGTTGGAATTTCGAAGATAATATATTCTTAGTTAATATTCTAGCTGTGGGCTTATTATATAATAATTTAATCCATAAAATAAAATTCTCTCACAATTGGAATTTTTGTAATACTTTATCCATATAATTCCATTCTACTTGATCAAATGCTTTTTCAGCATCCAACGAAATAATTGATAATTCTTGTTCTTCAATTTTATGTGAGTGCATTATATTGATTAGTCATCTCATATTATTAGATGAATATCTCTTAGGGATAAACCCCGTCTGATCTGGGTTTATTAATTTACTAATATATTTACTTAATCTTCTAGCTAATGTTTTCGCTAATATTTTTTGATCTGTATTTAACAATGCTATAGCTCTATATGAACCCGGTTCTTCTATATCTTTATCTTTTTTGAGTATTAGTGTGATCGTTGATTCAGCTAATGCATCAGGTAATATTTGTTCTTTAAAGGCATATTGATACATTTTTTGTAACCGTGGTATAATTTTGTCATAAAAACTTTTATAAAATTAATTAGTAAATCCGTCAGGACCTGGAGTTTTTCCATTCTTTAATGAATTTATTGTGTCTTCTAATTCCTTGGTTGAAATTTGTGCACCCAATTCCTCTTGTTCTTTCAACTCTAACTTTGGAAGATTACAGTTATCCAAGAACTCTGTAATTTTATTGGTGTCCATTGTCGTTTTAGATGTGTACAAATTCTCATAAAATTGCGCAAATCTTTTATTAATATCATTCGGTAAAGTTAGTAATGCCCCTCTATCTGATTTAATCTTTTGGATCGTATGTTCTTTTTCTCGTTTTTTTAGCTGATGAGCCAAAAGTTTATGTGGTTTATCCCCAAATTCAAAGTGTTCCTGTCTTGTAATTTGGAAAAGTCATAAGTTTGGCTGATAATAGTTTATTTAATTTAAATTTCAAAATTATTATTTTATTATGTTTATCCATAGATGGATCTTTAGCATTATCTATATCCATTTGTCTAATTTGTTCTTCTAACTGTCTTTGTTCATTCTTATTCTTTTTATTTTGAAAAGCTTGGTATGAGATTATAACACCTCTAATAAATGCTTTAAAAGATCCCCATAATAAAGTATGCGATATATCTGGAGTGTCATTTATTTCAAAAAAGACGTCCATTTGTTTTTTTAAATATATACTCGCTTGCGGATCTTTTAGGATTTGAGAATTGAATCTCCAAAACGATTTATTCTTAGACATTCCTTCCAGTTTTAAAAAGAAAGTTAGTGGTGAATGGTCTGAAATCGAATTTGTATGGTATAATGGGTTCACAGTGTGAGGGATTAATTTTGTATCCACCAGGAAATAATCTATACGTGAGTATGTTTTGTGTACCATTGAATAAAACGAGTATTCCCTGCCAGTCGGATTAGCAATTCTCCAAACATCTGTTATATTGGTATTATTTATATAAGTATTTAAGAGTTCACTAGTTTTAGATTTCGTATTACCTCTCTGTTTTTGGCTAGATTTGTCTAAATACAGATCTAAAACACAGTTAAAGTCTCCTCCTATTATAACATTTTGATAATTAAATTCTGCGATTATGTTCAGAATTTTATTGAAAAAATGAGGATTATCAAAGTTAGGCGCGTATATATTTACCAAGGTAATTGGAGTATCATGAATTTCTCCGGTAACTATCAAATATCTCCCTTCATTATCTGTTATGGTATTCTTTGCTTTGAATGGTATGCCTTTTTGAATAATGATTGACGTACCTCTAGATTTCGAAGTATATGAAGAATGATATGTTTGACCTATCCAATTCGCCCTCAACCTAGCTTGATCCTGGGATTTTAGATGAGTTTCTTGTAAAAAAATGATGTCAGTATTGTACAATTTCAGCGGAGCTAATATCTTACCCCTTTTAATAGGTTCATTAATACCTCTTATATTTCAACTGCAGAATGTGACCTCCTAGGTTCTTTTGTTTAACATCTTGCATTTTGAATAGTTATAATACCTTTAAATCTTACGGTGCATCCATATCTCAGGTCTTTGGGTATTGGGGGAACCTTTGCATTACTAAGTTTTGTTGGCATATCCCTTTTACGCTTATCACTAAATAAAAAACACGAACATGTGACTTGATGTGGTAATAATAATTTTTTTTTAATTGAAAAAATGAAAATACAGTGTCTAAAATGGTCGACACTGTAACAAGTGGCCCACCTGTAGGTGGGAGAAAACCTTGTAACGACTTCCATTGTTGATGTTAAACAAATAGCTCCGCACCATTGGTTAATCATAACATAATAGGACGGGGCCTCGCAATCAGATATATAATACAGATTTACCCTATATATTTCATTATAACATATCATATATATATAACAATTTTATCTACTAATTACTAATTATTAAACGAATGATTTTACCTTCAATAATAATCAACTGTTGGTTGAAGGGGTTAACGTGAAACGTGCTCCTGGATCTAAGCCAGGTGCTCGTTTCTCCTCCCCCCCCCTCCCAGTTATAGATAATGTTTAGATTTAGTAAAGATTTGTGTTAGTTATGTTAGTTCATTGTTTTTTCTTGTTAGTGTCCGTTACTATTTCTAGTTTAATATTGTTAGCTTATTAAATTGTTAAATTGTTAATAGGATTAGTTCTTACAATATGATTTAGTATTTTAATCTCTTAAACAGTTAATGCTTCTGGTATAGTCCACTCGCTTCAGCTCGGCTGTTTGCTTTGTTTGGAACACAGAATGTCCTTGAGTTAAAATTCCACAGATAACAAGACTAGCCATCCTAAGCTTGGAGGATTCTTCAAATAAGTTTTTTTTAAACCCTACAAGAACTGATTCTTAGCCGCAGATCCTCCATTAACTGTGGAATTCTAATAAAAAAGTTTGTCCATATCCTCCATGTATTCCCGCTACTTTTCCACGATGCTCTGGGCGTATCTGTACGCATCCTCCGGGTTTACAAAAGATCTCTCACGTCCCCCATAAGTAATGCGCATCTTAGCAGGATAAAAGACACCGTATCTAACATCTTGAATACCCCTTAAAATTTCTTTTGCCTTTGCGAACTGATTTCTCTTTTACACAATTTCATACGGATAGTCCCTGAATATTTTGATAGTGTCGTTATCAAGCCTCAGTTGCATTCCATATTTGATTTTACTCATCACCTCTTCCAGTTCTGAAATGTCCCGAAATTTCACAATAATCTGTCGTGGGTGGTCTGGTCTTGCTTGAGATCTTGGTTTAAATCTCGGTACTCGGTGTGCCACTTCAATTTTCGGTTCTTTGGGGAGATTAAGCAGTTGTTTGAGTAATCCCATAGCAAACTCACGAATGTCCCTTCCCTCAGCTCCCTCTGAGACTCCAAGAATTCTTAAATTCTGGCGTCTAGAACGAGCTTCCAGGTCCAGGCATTTGTCTGCAACTTTCCCCAGTTGAGTCGCCATCTGTCCTGAAGTTTGATCATGTTCTTGCTTCATTTGATCATGTTCTTGCCTCATTTTCACCATGTCTTCAGCCATTCGAGCCATATTTTTCTCCATTTCCATGATTGTAGCCATACTTGCAGCCAATGTTTCAAGCACAGCCGTGAACCTGTCCATAGTAGCTTCTTCCACCTTATCAATTCTCCCCGATAGTTCACCTTTCACAACATCAATTCGTTTATTTATAGTACCAAGTGAATTGATAACCTTCTGATTACCAGCACTCGAAACCCTCATCATCTTTTCGATTTTTTCCATCATTTTTCCCATCAAAATTTTATTTTCATCCAAAATTTCATCTTTCATATCTCTCACTGATTTCTTCAAATCCTCAAATTCTTTATCCTTAGCCAGATCTGTCTTAGATCTTGTAGCCATTTCTGCAGCCACTTCAGGAACTTCAGAGGTAACTTCTTCAGGATTCTTCAGGCTTTTCAGCAGCTGTTTTTTAACTGTTCTCTGAGGACTCTGAGCTGGAGACAGTCTTTTCATTTAAAAGTCCTTAAACCACCGTTTAAATCATCGCGCTTACTGATGACGTCATCAGCGCGGCGACCAGATGCTCCGGTAAGGTTTTTTAATCGGTCCCGACCTGTAGACCCGTTTTAACGCGAAAAATCGCTAATCTTTCGGGAGCAGAGCTAGGTGTGCATCTGTTAGTGTAACATGGCGCCACCGGAAACCGTAAATGGATATTTTTAAGATAGAGAGAGATCGATTCTTGATTAGTAAAGGGTGTCAGGGGTTACGGGGAGAAGGCAGGAGAATGGGGTTTAGAGGGAAAGATAGATATGATAAGTTTTAAACAAACTACAATTTGAGAGGGAGAAGGGTAAATCAGAGGCATCAGTATTACAGTTGAACAAAGAGGACTATGGAGCCATGAGGGAGGAACTGGCCAAAGTTGACCGGAAAGATACCTTAGCAGGGATGACAGTGGAACAACAATGGCAGGTATTTCAGGGAATAATACAGAAGGTGCTGGATCAGTTCATTCCAAAGAGGAAGAATGATTCCAAGGGGGGTAAGGGGTGACTGTGGCTGACAAGGAAAGTCAGGGACAGTATAAAAATAAAAGAGAAGAAGTATAACATAGCAAAGATGAGCGGGAAACCTGAGGATTGGGTAACTTTTAAAGAGCAACAGAAGATAACTAAAAGGGCAATACGGGGAGAAAACATGAGGTACGAAGCTAAGCTAGCCAAGAATATAAAGGAGGATAGAAAAAGCTTCTTTAGGTATGTGTAGAGGAGAAAAATAGTTAAGACCACAGTTGGACCATTGAAGACTGAAAACGGTGAATTTATTATGGGGAACAAGGAAATGGCAGATGAGTTGAACAGGTACTTTGGATCCATCTTCACTAAGGAGGACACAAACAATCTCCCTGATGTACTAGTGGCCAGAGGATCTAGGATGATAGAGGAACAGAAGGAAATTCACATTAGGCAGGAAATGGTGTTGGGTAGACTGAAGGGACTGAAGACTGATAAATACCCAGGGCCTGATGGTCTGCATCCCAGGGTACTTAAGGAGGTGGCTCTGAAAATTGTGGACGCATTGGTGATCATTTTCCAATGTTCTATAGATTCAGGATCAGTTCCTGTGGATTGGAGGGTAGCTAATGTTATCCCACTTTTTAAGAAAGGCGGGAGAGAGAAAACAAGGAATTATAGACCAGTTAGCTTGTCATTGGTGGTGGGGAAGATGCTGGAGTCAATTATAAAAGATGAAATAGCAGTACATTTGGATAGCAGTAGCAGGATTGGTCCGAATCAGCATGGATTTACGGTTGAAATCATATTTGATTAATCTTTGCAATTTTTTGAGTATGTAACTAGGAAAATGGACAAGGGCGAGCCAGTGGATGTAGTGTACCCGGACTTTCAGAAAGCATTTGATAATGTCCCACATAGTAGATTAATGGGCAAAATTAGGGCACATGGTATTGGGGGTAGAGTGCTGACATGGATAGAAAATTGGTTGGCAGACAGGAAAAAGTAACATTAGCAAATTTGCAAGATGACACAATGCTGGGTGGCAGTGTGAACTGTGAGTAAGATTCTATGAGGATGCAGGGTGACTTGGACAAGTTGGGTGAGTGGGCAGATGCATGGCAGATGCAGTTTAATGTGGATAAATGTGAGATTATCCACTTTGGTGGCAAAGACAGGAAGGCAGATTATTATCTAAATGGTGTCAAGTTGGGAAAAGGGGAACAACACGATTTGGGGGTCCTTGTTCATCAATTACTGAAAGTAAGCATGCAGGTACAGCAGACAGTGAAGAAAGCAAATGGCATGTTGGCCTTCATAACAAGAGGAGTTGAGTATAGGACCAAAGAGGTCCTTCTGCAGTTGTACAGGGCCCTAGTGA